>PVIY010039597.1:0-22999 GCA_004026745.1 Myrmecophaga tridactyla
AAGGCAGTTTAGCCACACTCAACATTTTGGTCAAAGTTAATGAACATATTCTTACATGGCCTAGATATAGTATGTGGACATCACTGTGGACAGACCAGAACTTTAAAAAAACATCTTGGGTTTCACACCCTCTGTCATTGTGGAGATGGCAATGAATGAGACTGCAGGAGCCTCAGCTTCTGATTTTGACTGATGAAACTCACATCTACCTACCCTTTCATGCATGAACCAGGATTGCAAAATTACTCACTCCACTCAGATGTGCTGAGAAAATGTAGTTTCTTCTTTCTCTAAATCACTCTGATATCCCTTATGATCCCCCACCTGCTAGGTGGCAAAGGGGGAAAACTAATTTTAGTTCAATAGATTCAATTCAGTCTGATTCAATTTTTAGAAGTTGTTTCTTTAGGCTTAACTCCTTTGGGTTAGGGCTTTGTCTTTCGGATACCTCCCTTCTTCCTCTTGCTTCTCTACAATGGCATCTGAAATTCTGAGACCAGACTCACTCGTACCCCCACCCTGCTGCCTCATGGTGTGCTGCTCCTACACAGCAGTCTCCTAACAGTGTCTTAAAGGGGACTTGGAGAAAAACTCTGCTACCCTTGATATTCTCTGTTCTAGTTTGCTAGCTGCCAGAATGCAATATACCAGAAACTGAATGGCTTTTAAAATGGGGAATTTGGTAAGTTACAAATTTACAGTTCTAAGGCTGAGAAAATGTCCCAATTAAAACAAGCCTATACAAATGTCCAATCAGGCATCCAGGGAAAGATGACCTTGGTTCAATAAGGCCGATGAAGTTCAGGGTTTCTCTCTCAAGTGGAAGGGAACATGGCGAACACAGTCAGAGTTTCTTTCTCATTTGAAAGGGCACATGGTGAGCACGGCATCATCTGCTAGCTTCTTCTCCTGGCTTCCTGTTTCATGAAACTCCCTGGGAGGCATTTTTCTTCTTCGTCTCCAAAGGTCGCTGGCTGGTGGACTCTGCTTCTTGTGGCTATGTCGTTCTGCTCTACTCTCTCTGAATCTCTCTCATTCTCCAAAATGTTTCCTCTTTTATAGGACTCCAGAAACTTGTCAAAACCCACCCAAATGGGCGGAGACACATTTCCCCTAATCCAGTTTAACAACCACTCTTGATTAAATCACATCTCCAGGGAGATGATCTAATTACAGTTTCAAACATACAATACCCAATAGGGATTACAAGAAACGGCTGCCTTTACAAAATGGGATTAGGATTAAAACATGGCTTTTCTTGGGTACATACATCATTTCAAACCAGCACATTCTCTTAACTCATTTCCTTCTCTTTCCAACAGAAACCTGGAATGGAGGAGACCAAGAGAGGACAAAGGAACTCCTTGCCTAGGGTGCGGTCATTCGTCTCCTTTTAGCATGTTGGATGGAAGGGGAGGCCCTATCCCATGGGAAGAGGGATATCCTCTTTACACTCAGGGAGGAATCCTAAAATCAACGGACTTGGGTTTTGAATCTCTAAAGTCAGTAGACTACCCAGGTTGTTTTTCAAGCTTACTGTAAGTAACAGTCCTACCCTCCCTTGAGGCATTAAGTTGCAAGAAGAGGGAGTTGGAGAGAGAATCTGAGATACTGTGCTGACTATTGTATCAATGTAGGCTTGGGGTAGTTGAAGAGGAGAGTCAATAGAATGTTCTGAATAGCACTCATCAAAGGAGAGGCAGTGCAGTGCAGTGCCTAAATGCATGGACTCTGGATCCAGACTGGGCTCTCCTATTTCCTTGTGATTTAGATAGCTTTCCTGTATGTAAACTCAATTTCCTCATCCTTGCAATGGGTTAATAACAGTATCTACCTAAAAAGAGTGGTTACAAAAAGAACTTAGACTTGCCTATCTCATAGTTAGCACTCAACAAATGTTAGCTATTTAGATCCTAAGCACATATAATATGAAACTTTATATTTTAAGCTTTAGAAGCTTCTCATGTGTGATACAGGGGAAAGAGCATGGATTTTGGATTTTCAAAATAGACAGCCTAAATTTGGATACAAGGTCTACTAGTTACTAGTTAAATGATCTTGAACTAGTCCTATGGCCACAGTAAGCCTTAGTTTGAAAAACAACAATAATGACATCATAGGATGGAAAAGTGTGAGGCTCAAATAAAATAATGTATATAAAGCACTTAGCAAAGAGTTTGGCATGTAATGGACACCCAACCAATGTTTTTTCCCTTTTCGCCTTATGTTGGAAACATGGTGTCTTATAATTATTTACTCTTATATCCTTACCCAAGAATCTCAAGCTTTTATGATCCCCTAACAGACTAGCACATAATAGAAACTCAATAAATGTTCATTGACAGATTCAAATGAATCTCGCAATCTGAGGCTCAAGACCCAAGGGCAGTTAATGAAAGGACAGCTCCTGCTCCTCTATCAACAACTTTAGCTCTTCTAGGCATATGTTTCTCCCTTCTCATCTATTAAAGTTGCACTGTAGTCCTTTGGAGGCACTCGTGTCTGCTTTATTCAAATTGCTTAGCCCACATTTGGAGAGAAATCTGTTTGCATAAATACTAGCAGATGAATTTTTAAAATATCACTTTTTCTCTCCTGGCACTCTGTAAGAGAAATGAGCAAATATAAACAGAGGAGTATTGCACTAGGAATATAGCAGATGGGTTCCTCCTGGGGATCTGGCCTTTCCTGGAGATAACACGTTTGGGAAATGTAGGATTATGACAAAATCCATTTGTAATGCTCCTGCTTTTTATTTCTTGGTCACAATATTAATTGCTTAAAGACAGGGCTTAATGTACATTTTCAGCCCCAATTTCTCCTTTAGGGAACAAGCAAGATGCTGTTAACACCCTATATAGGAGGGATTCTCTTCCTAAGCTCAACATAAATCCAATTTGATTGAAGAATCCAAGAGATGAAAAAAGTTTGTCTTCACCTCCTACTATAAGGGCAGAGGGAAAAAGGAGGATCTTAACTTCTCATTCCAGATGCCTTCACATTTATGACCAAGAGTGTGTTATGGATATTAAAAAATAATAACCAATTGTACACATACCCTGACTTGCCCTGATTTTGGCCATCTCCATTCAGACCACACATCTTGAGAAACACCAGGGGAGTTGATCATGAGCCATCCTTAACTCTAGCCCACACCTTTGGCCCAAACTTGGTAAGGTAATATTTTTATTCATTCATTCAGTACACTGTATTAAGAGTAGGAATATAGCAAGGAAGATAGACATGATTTGTGATTGAGCTCATGAAACTCAAGTCTAGGGGGAAAACAGGTAGTTACATTATGATCTAATCATTGTATAATACAGATATTGAAGAGTTCAGTAGGAGCAAATAATTTCCATTTCCATCAACCATAACTGGTCCCAAGGATTGACCTTAGAAAAAATGTGAAGCTGAAGCTGCCCAATAGCCTCAGAGGCTCCATGGGGCCTTTAAAACCACTCTATGGAAGAGTTCTACATCCATACTGGATTTGGAGGGCAACTAGTCTTCAGATTTCAGACTTTCCCATGGGTTGTCTTCAAGGGCCCTCAAGGGAATGATTTGAATGATCCTACCAGTCTACAATGGTGATTTCTGGATCTCAGAGAAAGCCTCACCTTTAATCAATAAATATTAACTCATTTTTATTATAAGCATATCTATCTATTAGGTTCAACAAGAGAGGCATCATGATCTAGTATAAAGATCCACAGGTTTGAGGTCAGTCTTGAGTCCTAATCTTGGTTCAAACACTTATTAGCCATACCAGTCTTGGGTGAGTTATTTTACTTTTCTGAGGCTTAATGGCCTCATATGCAAAATGGAGGAAAGAGCTTTGGATTGTTGAGATTCTTAATGAAATAATCACTATGAAGTGATTAGCATGCAGCACACCTCCATTATGCTTCTGGAACTGGATTCTATATGACAGAGAAATTGCCTTTGAAAGAAAACAATATATGCCAGAAATATTTAATGACAGTGATATGACCATGAGTTTTTTTGGCAGGTAATAAATTACAGCAATGGCTGACTCTGCCTATCCTGACTGGTGTCAGCTCTATCTGCTTCTCCAGTCCTAGCTCTGCAGCGCAAACTATATCTCTCTGGCAAGTGACCCAACCAGGAAAGGCTAAAAGAAATCAGAATACTACAATAAGAAATCAGAATTGAGATAGTAAGACATTTCATATTTTTTCCCCTCCTGTGCTGGTTTGAATCTGTTATGTACCCCAGAAAAGCCTATATTCTTTTAATCCAATCTAGTGGGGGCAGACCTATTGTTGGGTGGGACCTTTTGATTTCATTGTTTCCGTGGATTTGTGACCCTGCCTATTCAAGGCGGGTCTTAACCTACTTGCTGAAGTCCTTTAAGGGAGAGACATTTTGGAGAGAAGGACCAGCAGACATAGCCATGTGCCATCCCATGTGACAGAGGAACCCTGGATGCCAGCAGTCTTTCTTGAGAGAAAGTATCTTCCTCTTGATGCCTTAATTTGGACATTTTCATGGCCTTAGAACTGTAAACTTGCCACTTAAAATCTCCTTTGTAAAAGCCAATCCATTTCTGATATATTGCATTGCAGCAACTTAAGCAAACAAAAACTTCCCTTCTCTTTTGGGCTCTGTTGATGTTTCCATAATGTCTTAAAATGACCCTCTTGGCTTTGTCACTAAATATTGCTCTTCTCCTTTATCTTACTGTTCTTTTCACTCATTGAAAACATTTCCTCTATTTTTTTAGGATCCTTGACTCTGAAGCACGTGTGGCAGGGAAATATACAAGTTGATGGCTAGTGCTATTTCCATATCTTTCAGAACTGGAAACCCATGAGTCTTATGGCTCAAGAGCAGTTGGATTCCTTCATCAAGTCTATACTGACAACTCCTGTGGCTCTTGATTGGTGTAGCTGATGCAAAACTCCCAAATTTTATATAATAATTAAATATAATCATATTTTTTAAAATTGAAAGCAAATTTTATGTCCAAAAAATAGGGAATGATTAAATTAACTCTATGAATTATTAGGCAACCACTAATAACCATGATTGCATAATTTTGCATATGATAGCAGAGAAAACAGTAAGACGTATTTAGCAAAAAGTGGTATACAAAATTCTGTATACAGAATGCATACAGCTGTGTTAGAAGAATAAATCTATGCCTATAAAAGCCCTAAGAGGAAATACACTAAAATGTTAATATTCGAATGTTGGAACTATAACTAAGTTTTTGTTTCTACTTTTATTTTTATACAAGCAGACATTTTATATGTGGCTTTAAAAAGAATTTAAAAGTGAAGTCTTCTGAGACCAAGAATATGGACTTTCGAGATGACTTCCATGAATCATTTCCAAAGAGAATTTTTCGTTTCTTTCTGGATTGGCTCCACAGAAGGGAAGGTGAAGCAAGCAGAGGCAGCACTTTGGAGAACTTCACCAGGATTAGAAAGTTCGTCGTTATCTAGTTTTGGGTTCTGTTTTTTTTTATAGGGGCCATAGTTGTTTTCTTTTTAGTGGCCAAAGCTTTGTTAGCTTTAAGTCTTCCCACTTCCTTTTTTGAGATAAAGCTTTGCTTTTTCCAAGTCACTGGCATCTGTTTTCGCACTTATGAGGGATAGGGGTGGGAGAGCTGCGGGAGAGAAAACAAAAGCTAAGTTCGGGCCCCCACTGCACAGTTAAGTGAAGTGGAGCATAGCTGAAGGCTTAAAATCTCAAATCAACTTATTTTGTTTTCCTCTGCTTTTAAGCTAGTTCCCAAATTTCCTAGTTTGGGCCTAAAACAAAACAGACAGCTTGTGATAAAATCCCGTCATCCTCATGATCTGAGGACAGCCTTTCTCAGGGGACATTTTATAATTAAAAAAAAAAAAATCATCACAGTCATCCATATCACATTAACGGTCCTAAATGCACCACAGCCCCAGCTTCTTGCACATGTGCTTTTGTTTTCTTTCTGTCCTCTTCCTGTGACAGTTTTAAAGCCTTAGAGAACTGTGGGCTGGCCAGGCAGATGCCCACAAAATCAGACCATTAGACATGTAGAAGGACTCAGCCTACTCTGCTTCCTTTTTTTTTCTTTTTGTATGCTATGTGTGAATATCCTGCTATTGCAGCACCATTTGTTGAATTTTTGTTTGTTTGTTTTTGGGAAGTGCATGGACCGGGAATCAAATCCAGGTCTCCAGCATGGCAGGTGAGAATTCTACCACTGAACTACCCTTGCTCCTTTTTGACTTAGAAAAGTTATGCAAGTAGGAATGCTCTCCTAGGCTTCCAGGATAAATATCTAAGCTGACCTGGATGGCAGCATCCCAGGCTCTCTCAGCAGAATCATTTCCTCTTGGGATTCATTATGTCTACCCCTATGTAGCCTAGAGCTTCAGGATAAGGTGGTCACGCAGCCCCCTTTACTACATACTTCAAGGTGAGGTTTTGGGGAAATGATGCACTCTGAAAGATCCCAACAAACTGAAAAGTGCAAAGAGCAAAATTCTGAATCTACCCTGACTCTTGTCACCCAGTTGCCAAATAACGAGAAGGGAATGGCCTCCAAGAGCCGTTGTTGTCCTTTGCTGATTAGCAGCCTTGCAGCAGCTTGAATAAAGAATTCCAAGCCCAGAACTTGTAAACAAAAGAGGACAGTTGTCAGGTGACTTGTCCAGCTGAGTTTTACTAGACAAGCCAGCGTTGGCAGTTCCTGAGGGGCCTGGGCTGAGCCTGAGTCAGCCAGGGTGTGACTGGCCACAGCTCTGATCTCACCTTTGCAAGCCAACCAAGTTCCCTGCCCCCACCCCACCCTCTCAGCTGCTGTCAGCGGCCTCTGCCAACTTGATCATTTTGTTTCTGTTTTTCCCTCTCCCTCTCTTTCTCTCTGGGCAGCCACCTCCTCTGCTATCTAGGCCCCAACACACCCGAGGATCATTGTTGAAATGTGGTGACTCATTTGTTACTTAGGTATTTTGGGTTTGTTGCTCTTCAGCCACTTTACCACAGCAGAGCCAAAACAGAGAAGAGAGGAAATGAGGGTGTGCAGATGGGAAGGGATGGGACCGACCGAAATTCAAGAAATGCTAAGGAAACATTTAGCAGAGGTGTTATTGTCAAAACTAAGACTAAGAGAGCAAGCAACCATTCCAAAAGCAACACAAGGAAGGAAACAGTGCTTTGATTAAAACATCATTGAGGAGCCTGGACGCACCCCCTGGAGTTTTCCACCGCTGAGATGGAGTGTTCAGGAATCCAAAAGAATCGTCATGGCTCTTTGGGAATATTTATGAGCAACCACACCCAAGCTGTGTTGACTCGGCCAAAATAAGGTGGAAGGGTGCAGTTGTGGGTCAACTCAGCACAGCCTGCAAAGCACAATTCAAACAAAACACACAATTAAAAAAAAATTTATTTGCTCTAAATGTCGGCTTCCCGCTCCCTGAGTTACAGGTGCCTTTGGCTCAACTCCCTAACTTGTTTTGGGGGCAGTATCTGGTGTGAGTTGCTGCTGTCCTGAGCAGACACTATTATGCTGTGAACAATGGAAACCCATGTGTGACAGGTCAGCTAGAAGATTCATGAATATATATATATATTTGACAGGCTTCTGGAGTGTTATTGTTTAGAAATTAATTTTCCTTAAATTGTTCTCCCCAAGATGGTGCAGTACATGATGTTTCTGCTTGAGCTGTAAGCCTGTCTTGTACTAGTTTCAGTCACTTTAGTAATAGTATTGAATTACTGTTTGTGACATTTGCCTTCCATTTCTAATTTGGGGCTTGCAAGATTAGCATGCTGAGGAGAAGTAATTCTTTTCTAATTATACTTCTATAATTCAACAGATATTTCTCAAATGCTGGATAATGGAGCCAGCCATCCTGGTTCAGAATGGGGACATGGGACAGAGTCCAGGCCTCTGAGTTAGGCAATTTCAAACCGGGTTCTGAACTTTGAGAGACAGAAATTCATAAGAGGAGGGATGATTCGCGATAACTCCTTGACTGTTGAGCTTGGACTGTCAATTCCTTCCTACCAGCATGGTATGTTTAAACAGTTGGGTATACTGGAGAACTATTATATGCAAAACATTGTGCTGGAGACATTGAGTGATAGAAAAAATACATATATCATGAAAGCCATGTATTAGGATGAGAGAACAGAAAGGTAGAAGGATCAGGTCTCTAATGGCATCATACCACCCTCTTGGCTCTGAATTGCTCACCTCCAGGGAGCACTATCAAAGAGATCACATTCTCTGATCAATAACGAAATATTATTTTAACCTCACGTTAAAACTTTGGTGATTTTATTTGGAAATCACCATTTGGAAATTTTAAAGCATTTCTAAATAACTTCAGGAAAAAAATCATACTTGATGGGTCAAAGAATAAAACAAAATTAAAATTTTATAAATAAAATATATTCCAAAACTAGTGAGATGTGGCAAAAGCAGTATTTAAAGAGGAATGTACAAAAACTTTAAAAATCTTATTTAGAAAAGGAAAAATGACCAGAAATTAATGAGCCATATGTCCAACTCAGGACACTGGAAAAAGGATCAATAACATAAATCCAAAGAAATTAGAAGGAAATTATAAAGAGCATAAATTAGCAAAATAAAAAACAAAGTTATAATAGAAGGGGTCAGGGAAACAAAAAGTTGGTGCTTTGAAAAGACTAATAAAACAGATTTCTGGCTAGATTCATCAATAAAAAGAAAAAATCCAAAAAACAACCGAAATGAGAAAGGAAAATCATTAAATGTTATAGGGTTCTGTTTCATTTTGTTTTTTCTTTGCAGAGTTTTTGAGCTATATTCACATACCATATATTCCATCCAAATGCAGGCTTTTTTTTTTGAATAAGAGACTATTACAAACTTCATGCAACTAAATTTGAAAAATTACAGAAATGGCCAGTTCCCTAGAAAATGAAACTTACCAAAACTGACTGAAGCAGAAATAGAAAATCTGATTATATCTGTAGCTATTTTTACAAAGTTGAATTGGTAGTTTAAAATTAACCTACAAAAACAAAAACAAGAAACAAACAGAAAAATGGACCAGATATTTTTATAAGCAAGTTCTGCCAAACATTTAAGGGAAAGATAATCATATTTCTGTATAATCTGTTCTACCCATAACTCATTTTCTAAAGAACTTTGATACCAAAACAAGGTAAGGATAGATGGGAAAGAAAAATTATAAACCAATGTCTCTTAAAAATTCAAATTTAAAAATCTTAAATGAAATAATAAAAATTTAAATCCAGCAATGTATTAGAACTAATATTTGTGATCTTTCTGAGTTTATCCCAGAACATATTAGAACATTGGAAAATATATTAATAAAATTTACTACATTAATATCTTAAAGGAGAAAAATGTTATCTCAATGGATACAGATAAAACATTTGATAAAATTCAATTTATGATAAAATTCTTAGCAAATTCATTATAGGAGGAACTTCTTTAGCTTGATAAAGAGTATTTACCCAAAATTTACAGCAAACAATAAAACTTAATATGGGTAATGGTTAAGTGCTTGTTAGAAGCATTCTTTTTAAAGTAAAGAATAAGACAAGGATGCTTACAATCACTGTTTCTATTAAACCTAATACTGGAGGTCCAAGTAAGCAACCATAAGATAAAATGAAATGAAATGTGTATGGAATTAAAAGGAAGAAACAAACTATCATTATTCAAAATCAACACAATTACCTACAGAGAAAATTCAAGAAAATCTACAAACTATTAGAATAAAAGATTTCAGCAAAATCCATAGAAACAAGATCAAAATGCAAAAATAGGCTGTGTTCTTATATGACAGCAACAGATAATTAGAAACTGTAATAAAAATATTTCCTATGCAGAAACACACAATGTAAATAATAAGTCTAAGCAAAAATATGTAAGACAATTGTGGAAATAATTATCAAGCTATTTTGAAAGACATAAAAGAAGACCTAAGTTACTATATTTTGTAAATGGAAGACTCAATAAAGATGTCACTTCTTCACAAGGTAATCCATAAGTGCAACTCCAATAAAAATTCCCAAGTGTTTGTTGTTATTTTGTTTTCGTTTTTAGTAGCACTTGATAAACTGAGCCTGAATTCAGAAGGTAAAGCAAAATGGCATGACTAGATCAAGAAAAGTAATGTTGAGAGAACTTATACCACTACATATAAAGATTATTATAAAATAAGACCAACTAAGATAGTGTGAGGTTGACCAAGGACAGGCAAACAGACTATTAGAGCTGAATGGAGAGTCCAGAAACTGACTCAAACATATGGAAATTTGCCATATATTAGTATTAGAAATCAGTGAGGGAAGGACAGATTAGCCAACCTATGGTGCTAAAACAAATGGTTTCCCCACGGAAAAAAGAAAACAAAATTACACTCCTACCTTAAGCCACGTTACAAAAATTAATTTTAGGTGGATTAAACTCCTAAATGTCAAGCGCAAACTCTAAAATTTTAAGCAGAAAATATGGGAGAATATACTGATGACCTTGGAAAGGAAAATATTTAAAATAAGACACAAAAAAAGCAGAAATCATGAAGTCCAGATTGATTTCTTTCATTAAAAGTAAAACTTCTTTATAACAAAAAGATTCAAAATTACAAGTCAAGCCATCACCTAGCAGTGTATATGTACAGTGTACATAACCAAAAAATTAGCATCCTATGCTAATTTCTTTATGGAAATATTTTATTTCCATAAATTATGGAGAACAAGGCAATTCAACAGGGAAAAAATGGGCAAAAGATATGAACAGGTGCTTCACTGAGAGGAATGCCAAAACTGGTGAATAAGCTTAAGAAAAACTTGTCACGTTTATTGGTAATCAAGTATGTGCAAATTAAAACAACCGGTAACATTTTATATTTACCAGTTAGCAAAAATAAGATAAAGATATGAGTGTTGGTGAGGGTGTGAGAACTTGCATACAGACAATTTAGTGTTGGTATCCATTCCCCCTAAAATGTAAGTTCCAGGGGAGCAGGGATTTTGTTTTGTTCATTGGTGTAATCCCCAGTGCCTGCACTGCAGGGAGGTGAGGCAAGAACTGGTAATGTTGTAGATGCATGTAATTTAACACCCCAATCACAAGAGTAGGCCTACTGTTGTTTTGGTTTGCTAAAGCTGCCAGAATACAATATACCAGAAATGGATTGGCTTTTATAAAGGGGATTTATTTTATTTTTTAAAAACTTTTTTTTATTATATAGTATAAAATATATAAAAAGCAAAGAAATAAAAAGCAATAGTTTTCAAAGTAATCTTCAAAAAGTGGTTACAGGACAGATCCCAGAATTTGTCATGGGATACCATATGATCCTCTCATATTTTTCCTTCTAGCTGCTCCAGAATATAGGAGGCTAGAGGGCTTAAATACTTTCTTATCATCACAATCGACTTTTTTTGTGAACAATGACATGTATACAAAAAAGCACAGCACCACATTAGTTGTAGAACATATTTCAGACTTCAACATGGGTTACAATTTCACAATTTTAGGTTTTTAATTCTAGCTGCTCTAAAATACTGGAGACTAAAAGAGATATCAATATAATGATTCAGCATTCATATTCATTTTTTTTCAAGTCCTATCTTCTCTGTATAACTCCACCATCACCTTCGATATTTCCATACCTCTCATTGGGGTTGTTTGGGCTATGGCAATTCTAAATTTTTTATATTAGAAGGGTCTGCCACTAATATGGGGTAGGGAGATGGAACTATCTGATGTTCTGGAGAAGCTGGCCTAGATGTCAGGACTTACCTGGACCAGGGACCCATCTGGAGGTTGCAGGTTTCTACTCTAGTGCCTGGAACCCTTGTGGAATCTTATAAATTGCCCTAGGTTTTCTGTAGGATTGGCTGGAATGGTCCTGGTTGGGGTTGGCAGGTTATGATAGGTAGCAAGGTCTACCTGAATCTTGCATAGGAGTAACCTCCAGAGTAGCCTCTCAACTCTATTTCAACTCTCTCTGCCACTGATACTTTATTCATTACACTTCTTTTCCCCCATTTGGTCAGGATGGAATTGTTGATCCCACAGTTCCAGGTCTGGTTTCTACTCCCATGTTGCCAGGGAGTCTTCTCCCATATCGCCAAGGAGACTTTCACCTTATAAAGGGGATTTTTTAAAAAATTTATGTTTTTATTTATTCATTTCTTTTTTTAATTAATTTTTAATTTTTTTTAAAACCAAAAAACACCAAACAAATGCAAACATTCTTAACTTTTGATCATTCTGTTCTACATATATAATCAGTAATTCACAATATCATCACATAGTTGTATATTCATCATCATGATCATTTCTTGGAACATTTGCATCTATTCAGAAAAACAAATAAAAAGAAAACAGGAAAAAATTCATACATACCGTACCACTTACCCCTCCCCTTCATTGATCACTAGCATTTCAAACTAAATTTATTTTAACATTTGTTCCCCCTATTATTTATTTTTATTCCATATGTTTTACTCATCTGTTGATAAATTAGATAAAAGGAGCATCAGACACAAGGTTTTCACAATCACACAGTCACATCATGAAAGCTATATCATTATACAATCATCTTCAAGAAACATGGCTACTGGAACACAGCTCTACATTTTCAGGCAGTTCCCTCCAGCCTCTCCATTACATCTTGACTAACAAGGTGATATCTATTTAATGCAAAAGAATAACCTCCAGGATAAACTCTTGACTCTGTTTGGAATCTCTCAGCCATTGACACTTTATTTTGTCTCATTTCACTCTTCCCCCTTTTGGTCAAGAAGGTTTTCTCAAGCCCTTGATGCTGAGTCTCAGCTCATTCTAGGGTTTTTCTCAATTCCTTGATGCTGAGTCTCAGCTCATTCCAGGATCTCTGTCCCACGTTGCCAGGAAGATCCACACCCCTGGGAGTCATGTCCCACGTAGACAGAGGGAGGGTGGTGAGTTTGCTTGTTGTGTTGACTGGAGAGAGAGGCCACATCTGAGCAACAAAAGAGGTTCTCTTGGGAGTGACTCCTAGGCCTGATTTTAAGTAAACTTGACCTATCCTTTGTGGGTTTAAGTTTCATATGAACAAACCCCAAGATTGGGAGCTCAGCCTATAGCTTTGGTTGTCCACACTGCTTGTGAGAATATCAGGAATTCAACTTAGGGAAGTTGAATTTTCCCCCTTATAAAAGGGATTTATTAAGGTACAAGTTACAATTCTAATACCATGAAAATGTCCAAATTAAGGCACCAGTAAGTGGCTATCTTCTTGAAGGAGAGGCAGCATAGGGGTTCCTCTGTCACATGGAAAGGTACATGGCAATGTCTGCTAGCCCTCCTGGGTTTGTTTCAAAATGGCTCTTTCAGCTCTTGTGTGTCTTCTGGCTTCTGCTGGGTGTGTGGGGGGGGGGTTCCTTCTGTATCTCCAAAGGTCTGTGTCTGCTCTCTGTGTTGGCCTTTTTAAGGACTCCAGTAAACTAATTAAGACCCACCTTGAATGGGCAGGGTCACATCTCCATGGAAACAATCTGATCAAAATGTTTCACCCACAACAAGTCTGCACCCACAAGACAGGATTAAAAGAGCAAGGCTTTTCTGGGGTACATAACAGTTTCAATCCAGCAAACCTACTCACAAGAAGATATCTTTAAAAAAATTTTTCACACACGTGTAAGATATTGTTCTAGTTTGTAAGCTGTGGGAATGCTATCTACCAGAACTGGACTGGCTTATAAAGGGGAATTTAATAAGTTACACATTTACAGTTCTAAGCCTATAAAATTGTCCAAACTAAGGCACCCAGGGATAAAATCTTAATTCAAGGAAGACCAATGGGTCAGGAACACCTCTGTCAGCTGGGTAGTCCCTTGGCTGGCAATTGCTGGTCTCTTGTTCCTGGGCTCCATTGCTTTCAGCCTCTGTTCCTGTGGGGGTTCCTCACTTTACTTCTGTAGGGCTGGCTTTCATCTATTGGTTTGCCTTGGCTCTCTCTAGGTTCTGGCTTGCTTAACATCTCATGGTAATGTCTGCTGGGCTCCAGGCATCTCCAAACATCTCTGTCTCTGAAGCAACTGTTCTCCAAGTGTCTATGTCTGCTCTCTGTCGGCTCTGAGGCTTCTGTTGTTTCTCCAAAATGTATTCTCTTTTAAAGGATTCCAGGAAACTAATCAAGACCCACCTGGAATGGGTTGAGTCACATCTCTATCTAATAAAAAAAAAATCACACCCACAATTGGGCATGCCACATCTCTGTGGAGATAATCTAATCAAAATGGTCCAATTTACAGTATTGAATCAAGAGTAAAAAAAATCAGTTACCCTCAAAAGATTGAATCAGGATTAAAACATGGCCTTTCTGGGCTATATGATACTTTTAAAACAGCACAAACATCATGTCTAAATATGTTTATTGTATGGAAATAGCAATAAATTGAAAGTAGGAGAATGGATAAATACATTGTGGAATGTTCATACAATGGAATAATAGGTACCAGTTAAAATGAATGATTTAGAAATACATGCATCAATGTTGATAAATTATTGCATTATTCTCTGTCCTTTGTTTGCTTGAAATATGTTATTGAAACATTGTATAATGTCACTAAGGAATTGAAAAACTTACATAAAAAGAACTTCAACATAAAACTAAATATGATCATGTATAGTAATATTTGTTATATAAAAGGGAAAAAAACATAAAACTGGACATGATAAGAGGAACAAAATGATATGAGTCCTGAAAGTAAATAAATTAATCCCTTCAAAAGGCATCAGAGAAGTGTTCATGCAGTAGCACTTAATATTTAAACAAGAGGAAATGGAGCAAAGAGATTCTCAGTGGAGGGAATTAGATCCAAGTAGAGGAAATAAAGCATTGGGAAAGTGCAGAACATTTTCAGGGAATGTTAAGAAGTTCAACTTGACTATAGCACAGGTTGAGTATAGAAGGATAATGAAAGGTAGGTTGGGATAAAATCTTGAAATAATCTAAATACCAAGTTAAGATGTCTGGCAAACAAACAAACAAACAAAAAACCCTCAATTACACTCTGGTGCCTAGATTTGCATTTCAAGTATTTAGTTTTCTTTTAAATTTATTACATTTTTAAAAAAAACAAACAAATAAAAAAAAAAAACACGGGCGGCTGCCATGGCTCAGCAGGCAGAGCTCTGACCTGCCGTGCTGGAGGTCTGGAGTTCGATCCCTGGTGCCTCCTGCCCATATGCAAATTAAAAAAAAAAAATTTATTACATTTGATTTCAGATATGGATATTGTCCTGACAAATTCGTTCTTGCCCTTAAAAATTAGAATATCATTAAGCCACCAAATATTAATTATATCAACACACATTTATAGGGATGACACAATTTAGAAAGAGATGTAAACAATGCAAATATCTATAAAATAATAATCAAGTGCTTTTTTCACACTTCTTTATTATTTACCACTATTTAATTTATACACATATTTTACTCTCAAGTATAAAACAATTATCTATTCACTTGACCTTATTTGTAGACTCAAAAGTTCATTTAATTCTTCATTCCATTTTACTTACTAATATTAATAACATCCTAAGCCAAATAATATGTGATCATGGAGTGTACAATCTAGTCTAAGACCTATATGTCAACTAGCAATGACAATACAGGTGATAGAGATACGCACAGGATATTCTCGTGGAATAGAGGAGAGACACCCAATCAGACTGAGAGAGTTAAGGAAGGTCCTTTAGGCAGCTACAGCTGCCGCCAAAATGCAATATACTAGAAATAGAGTGGCTTTTTAAAAAGGAATTTATTAAGTTGCAAATTTGTAGTTCTAAGGCTGTGAAAATATCCAAATTAAGGCACCAACAAGAGGTTACCTTCAAAAAAAAGAGGTTACCTTCACTCAAAAAAAGGATGATGCCATCTGGAACACCTCTACCAGCTGGGAAAGCACATGGCTGATGTGTCTTTGGCTTCTGGACACCTCTCTTAGCTGGGAAGGCCCATGGGGACATCTATTAGCTTTCTCTACTGGCTTCTTCAAACGGCTTCATCAGGGGAATTTTCCTTCTGCATCTCCAAAGGTCTCTGGCTGTATGGGCTCTGTTGGCTCTGAAGCTTTTTCCAAAATGGTTCCCTCTTAAAGGACTCCAACAAGCAACCCCATCTTGAATGGGTGGAGACACATCTCCATGGAAACCACTTAATCAAAAGGCTCCACCCACAATTAGGTGAGTCACATCTCCATGGAAACAACTTAATCAAAAGATCCCACCCAGCAATACTGAATCAGGGTTAAAGAATATGACTTTGGGGAGGACACAATAGTTTCAAACAAACACAGAAGTCTTCCTACAGGAAGAGAGGTTCAAGAAGGATGCTTAGTTGTTAGTTAGCTGGAACAAAAAGGAGATAATTGGAGGGCATCCCAAGAGGAGGTTTAGGGGCATGAAATCTCATGCTGCATATAGTCAACCGTGGTGAAAATAAAGAAAGCTTTAGTGTAGTTGGTGGAATAGGAAGCCTAAGACATAGGCAGGGGCATGACATGAAGGATCTTGTGTGTTAAGGTGTTTTAATTTTATCATGAAAGCAAAAACAGAACCATCACATAGGTAGAGAAATACAGAGTAATGCATTTTAGAAAGATTACTCTGGCAGCAACGTGGAGAGTGGATTGGAGAAAAAGCGATTAGCAGACCACCCTAATGATCCAAGTCACAGGTGACAAAGGCCTCAGCTAAAGTAGAAGCAGCAGGGATGCATTCCAGAGGTGGTAGGAGAGACTGTAGAGGACTGAGCAACTGATCAGATGTGCAGGAGAGGGATGGATGAGTCTAAGAGGATAGCCATAATCCAGTTTGACATTTGTGTGGATGGTGACACTGGTCACTGAGACAGGAAGAGAAGCAGGTTTATGGGGGAAATATGATGAGTATTATTTGAGACCTTTTATCATCAACATGGAGAGAAGTTTGATTTGAATGTATACATTTGGGGACGAGTGTCAGGTGTAGAAGCTGAAATAGTGGGTTTGACTGAAGACCACCAAAGAGAGTCACAGTATACAATAGTACCTTCTGTCTGAGTAAAGAGCGAAAGAGGAAAATATGAAAACAGAGGAGGGAATGGTATCACAATAACCAAAGGAGAAGAAATGACAAGGAGGGAGTATTAAATAATATTAAATACTGTAGGAGGTCAAGTGACCTAAGGATAGGCCATATAAAAGTAACTAGTGGCCACAGGGATCAATTTTATTGGTGTGGTGAGGATGTCTGCAAATTTCAGTAGGCTGTCAAGCGTATGGAAGGTGAAAGTGAAAATAACAATTATAGGTAGACTTCAAAAACCTGGTTTGAAGAATAGTGAAAGGACTACTGCTAGAAGAAAAGAACAGGTATGTGGAAGGATAGACATTGTTTTTAAAGAGAGTAGAGAGGATAGTACTTATATGCTGTGGGGAAAGAACAAGTAAAGGGAAAGGTTGGAATAAAGGAGATAAAGGAGATGATTTGTAGCGTAAGAGTTTCCTGAAGAGAAGGCAGAGACCAGATGGAAGAATTAGCTTTGAACAGGAGAAAAATGTACCCTGAGATAGGAGGGAAGGAGAATTAGATGGAGTTCTTAGTTTTTAGGTGCTGGAGGAGTGAGTTGAGGGAGTTCCAACTTGATGGCCCTGGTTTTCTCAAGAAGGGGTAAGTAAGTTGATTTTCTAAAAGTGAAGGTAAAGGGGCCGAGAATTTGAGGATAAAAGGGAAGGGGTGAAATAGCTGATGAGAAAAATTGGCAAAAGGAGCAGGTTGGTTGCAGCTCGAGAGCCACCTGATGCTGGAGCAAAGGATCAAATGATTCTTTGTGATGGCTTATAGCCTTCCAGGTATAGAAGGCAAGAAGTCAGTGTGAGAAGATGAAACTTTGTAAAATGGTTGAAATACAAGAATAATGAGGAGGAAGAGGGCTGGGAGTAGGATATCAGGGCAAGGTCATTGTTGTTGAGAAATCAAGGAAATGTATGGCGTAGATCTAGTGTTGCCTAATCTTCCACATGGACATTGGAGTTTCATGGCTTGATAGAGGTATAAGAGGTGAGGGCGGGGTGAGGGGGGTAGTCGGGATGTGAGCCAGATACCAAAGTCCTACATAAAGGTTGGAAGACTCATGATTCCAGCCAGCTCCAGTGATTCAAGGCTGTAGGCAGTTTGCCATCAAATAAGAAACCACCTGAAAGAAGGCAGTGAGGTGTCTTTTTAGCATTCTCAATTAGCTACTCATTTGTCTGTTCATTCATCTTTCATCCATTCTTTAGGGCATTCCTTCAATAACCTAAAAATATTCATTGAACCCTTACTATTATAACCCAGGTGTCCATCACAGGAGGTAAACAGAACATATCTCACCGCATCGGTTCACACTTTCTTGACATCTCTGAAATCAACTGGGATACATCATACACTGCCTGCCTGCCAGGCTATAGCAATGACGCTGTTGTCATGCTCTGCCCAGGCTCAAACCTAGGTACAGCTGTTCACGCTGTCATGACTTCGATTGAGTTACGTGTACTGTTCCTGAGAACATATGAGTTCAGTTGCTGTTTAAATGACAAAATGTTACACTATGATTTGGCATTGAAGCGAAAAGTTATTAGATTTGCAGAAGGCATAGAAACAGTAATGCATCAATCTGATATTAGTGATGCAAATATTCATCATTGGAAAAATGACCACAATTGTACATGTTATTACAAAAAGCAAGGACTGAGTGCTTTATGGGACCTGAGAAAGAAAGATAAGCACAAGTAAATAAAATTGTGCTGTATTTTGTTACTGAGATATACACAAGAGAATTGCCTAAAATAAGCTAAGTAATGCAAATGAAGGCAGGAGCGATTTTCCCATATTTCAAAGCCACCAGAGACTGGCATGACTGATTTCCCGGGTCATGGGGTTGCTAAGGCATTAGGCCATAGTTCAGTTGGCAGTGTTTTTTTTTTCTTTTTTGTTTTAAGTGGTACATGAGATAATGGTGTGTCTTACATTTTAAACGTGTCTTACAGTAGACGAAATATGATAATGCATATTATAGAAGAAACTAAACATTTTCTTTTAGAGAAACATAGAACTTCAGGATTGCAAGAAACAACTCCCTTTTTAGCAAGTGAGGAAACTGAGTCCCAAGAAGAGGGTGGCTGGCCCAGGATTACACTCCACAGCATATTAGAGGCAGAGGAAATGTATTTACTACAGAGGAAATTGTTTTGCCTTGTGGCAAAAGTAGCAAGAACAGATAAAAATTACATAACGGCTGGATGGTCCAGACCTTCAGTAAAACCCCTGTGATTGCTTGTTTTCGTATTGGAAGGATGATAGACAGCAATAACTACCATTCTCGGACAGTTCACTTCTGATTCATGCTTATCATTTTTATCTTTTTAATCTCTTTAGCCACTGACACTGCCAGAAGCTTAAATATATAGAGGACACACTCTGTGTCCCTTTTCATTTTACCCAAGAAATTGTCTAGACACATAAAGCAGTTTAAAAATAGATATAGATAGCAATTTATTATATGATGTCATTTTTTTCAATACCCAATAAATCAAGTTGCTTTAGTTAGTTCTACCCTAGAACTAGGATATTTAAGGAAAACAGATGTCCAAATTTGAAAGAGATGGATTAGACCAAGAACTGCAGTGGTTTCCATACTGCCCAATTGATGTAACCACTACGGAATAACCAGAGACAGATTCATTTCTTTTTATCCCATTTCTTGGGGTCCATGCAACCATAGACTCAGTATCCTTGGTTATCATCGTAGCTCCTAAAAGTAGTAAGAAAATATAATATAGAGGGTGTGAAAATAAAGACACAAGATACTTAATTTTCTAGTTTTGCAGTGGAAAGCTGCAAACTCTTGGGGTGAGAATTATATGTCCAAAAGTTGCAGTTTACCCTCTTACTTTTTTGTGTGCATCTTCTTGTACATCCTTCCAATCTCTTTCCTACACATTGTTTTCACAGTTAAAATATCAACATGTATACAGTTGTGTAGTTTGTTTTGTTTACTCAACATTATTACATAAACATTTCCTTACATTACAAAAATTTTTCTTACATGCAACTATTAATAGTATATATCTCATTGTATTATATGCACCATAATGTTTTTCACCCATTCTCCTGTGATTGTAAATTTAAGGTGTTACCACGTTTTGCCATTGTGCATAATGCGGTGATGAGGAGTTTTATGCATTACTCTTTTTTCTGTATGAAATGAGATCCAATTCTTTCAGGTCAGCTGAGTATTTTTTTTAATGTACTGAATTGGGGGCCTGAAAGTGGTAAATTGTGTTTAAATCGACAGTATTTAAAAGAGGGATTCTCTTTTATTTTTGTAATCATGTGCATTTTCCTAACCACCAACAGGGGTGGATTCCTTGTTTCAGAGAATAATTGAGTACATGTCCAGCAGCCTAGGATACATCTTGTCTTTTGGTACTTTTCCAGGGTGGCGAAAGACATGATAGGAAGGAAGAATGAGGAGGAGCAGCAGTCATCACTGCAAAATATTTCATAAAAGACATTCTTTCCCGCTCTTTCCATGAAGGCAGTGTGGTCTCCAAATCTCCATTTACCCTCCATCCTCTTGCAATTGTTACCCGACTATGTAGTTGTATAAGTTGGGAACCTAGAACAGCCAGGGCTGGGGCCAGGAGAACAGGCTCTAAATCGGGTGGGATTAATCCTATAGCTTCTCATTGAGTAGCTTCAAAGGAACAACAATTTGATCCGAAAGACCTTAGGTCTTGCTTTCTAACACAGCTGTTAGAACACACACGCCATAAACAAGAAATGCCTTGGGAAGTTCAACTGAGTACTTTTCTATTTTATTCTTCAAGAAATTATTAAAAAGCCTGAGCAGAGGGTGACATTTATCTGGTGTTGGAGTTAACAAGCTAGACCTGACAGCCCTGGTTTTATGTTCTGGGCAATCATGTGCCCACTGCTGCTTAACAGCTGTTTAAATATTCCCCCAAATAATCTATAACTCACTTTGCCTTGTAAAATGAGTGTCTCAGTCATGGAAATTGTAAGTTACATTGCTCGTTTTTGCTGTTGTAGAAAAGGAAAAGATTTACTAAACCCTAAACCAATATTTAGACACTTCTATACTAAGAATATGGAAAATTTGTTTCTGGGCAAAAGGCAAATCATGTGAAAACAGAAGATAGCGGAAGCTCCAATTGGTTGAATAGCGTCAGGAAAGGTTAAAATGAAGACCTGCTGGATTCTAGAAAATACTTAGCTGCAGGCACCCGCTGTACCAATTTCATTTCTTGTGGCTGATTACACCCCCATTACCTCCAAATGGCATTTACGATTTGTTTCAGCCCAGCCTCACTGAATAAGCTGTTTGACACCACAAGATCTTTGCATATGTTTCACCACACCCAGAATTTCCCTAGTCCTCTCTTTGACCCTCTCTAGCAAATTCCTGCCCATCCCTCAAGGCTAAAATGTTGCTTGAGTATAATGTGAAGACAGCGTAATATGGTGGAAATAGCTTGGACTTTAGAGTAAAACAGAACTTGGCTCAAATTTCAGTTCTATTTCTACTACATGAGTGGCCTTGATCAAGTTAACCTTTCCACCATAAATCTGTTTTCCCCTCAGTTAATAGAGATAATACATTGCTCATCAGAGTCTGATTAAGTCAAAGAACTATATAAAGTGCTTGGCATATAGTAGACAATAAGTGTCAATGTCCTTCCTCCATTCCCATTTTCCAAGCCTCCCTTGAGTTCTCTAAACAGTGTCACTTTTTTCAAAACTTAAGAGTATGAGCCTCTGCCTTATCTCTGAGTCTGCAATACCTAAACATTATTCAAATTCTTCATGCCAAGTTTAAATTATAGGGTTTCCAGATGGAAAGAGGCAGGATGGAATCCACTTCCGGAATTTTTAGTTCATTTATTTATTCAGCAAGTATTTACTGAATGACATCAGATGGCAGCTAATCTTATCAGTTGTGTTCTTGAATTGTTCTCACTTCCTCTAGCCTTGGATTTCCCAACCTCAACAACTGTTGACATTTGGGCAGACAGTTCTTTGTTGTGAGGAACTGTCCCATGTATCTCTGGCCTTTACCTATAAGATGCCAATAGCCCCTACCACCTTCCACCAATCATGACAATCAAAACAGTCTTCAGTGGTAGAATGCTCGCCTTTCATGCAGGAGACCCGGGTTCAAGTCCCGGGCCATGCACCCCCCCAAAAAAATGTCTCCAGACATTCATAAATGTCCCCTGGGGAACAAAACAGTCCCTGGTTGAGAAAACTATTCTAGAACTTTGCCCTCTGGGTTATTTTCTACTCTACCTTCTAAATCCAGACTCCTTTCCATCATAAAAATGTTACTCTCTTCAGTCTTTAAAAACCAGAACAAATCAAACAAACAAACAAAAAACTCTCTTTGTCCATACAGTCAAGCTATACAAAAGTATATTTTACATTCATTGTCACTTTTCATTTAGTCTTCTACCCACTGCAGTCAGGTGCTCCCCTACCCATCCCATTCATGAACTACTCTGGCGAAAGTTCTACTAATGCAATGACTAAACCCTGTGCCCTCCTTCCAATACCCACCTTGATTGGCCTCTGTAAGATTAAACACTCTTGATGAATTCCAGGATTTCTTTCTCTTATGGTTCTTCTTTGACCACACACCTCCTTTACAAACCCTAGCTGGTTCTTCTTTCTCTGCTTCTTAAATTCTGACATTTCCCAGGGCTTTATTAATGTTCTCCAGGCTTTTCTCTCCCTGGGCACATTCACCTATTCTTTTGGCTTTAATTCTCACTGAAGCGTTGACTCCAAAATTTTCAGCTCCAGACCAGATATCTCTCCTGGGCATCAAACATGGCAAAGAGAACTTATTTTCATCAGCCCTTGTTCCCATAGCTGCTTCTCCTACTGCCTTCATGTGCTCCATTTTATTCACCCAAGCGC
>PVIY010039598.1:0-22992 GCA_004026745.1 Myrmecophaga tridactyla
CCCTGAGGAATCTTACCATCTTTGGCTAACCAGTCATCTTCTGGGGCCAAGCAGGGGGATGAAAGTGTGCAAGTGAGGGAAGGGCAACAACTCCCAACAGGGTATGATTTGTCTCCTTGACAGCCTATGCCCCTGGCATCCAAGCTGAACCACTACAGATTCTAATGCATTTACTTTAATATCAAATTTAGTATTTATATCTGGTTGAGTTTGAAAAGCTACAGAAGTATTCTGGATGAAATCATTAATAGTATTAGCATTTTGAATGCTTTGATTTAAGGCCAGGGCAGATACAGTAGAAGTGATTATCAAAGTTATTAAAGATAATATACCAGCTATAATTAACCCTACTACTCTTTTTTAATGAGTAAATTCAGAATGAAGTTCCTTTAACACTTCTAGTCCTGGACTATAATACCAGGGACCCCTGAAATTAATTGGCAGCATCTTGGGTAAGTTTTTTTGTCCCCACATCATAGCAGGTGCAGAAGAGGTATTAGTCATTAGCTGGCAGTGGCATTCCACTGGTTCTAGGCAGTCAGCATCAATTCCTTCATCCACGTTATCAAAGTCTCAGTCTGCTGCTCCTGATTCATGTCTTGCACAGCATTCCAGGACCCAAAATGGTCACTCTGCACCTTCTGGAAAGACACAAACATAACCTCTTCCCAACATTAAAGCAGTATCAAGTCCCTTCCATCAACCTGTCTGTAAATCTTTCCACCATACTAATGCTGTGGGATGTGTGAGTGCTCTGGAAATGAGGTTTAGCTGATGTGAGGGAGTTTTTAAGATTTAAAAAATTTAGAGTATAAAGGGCTTTAACCTTTTCCTCACATTAAAGCAGGATCAGGTCCCTTCCATTGACCTGTTTGTAAATCTTTCCACCATACTAATGCTGTGGGACATGTGAGTGTTCTTCTGGAAATGAGTTTTGAATAAAACATGTATATCATGTGAAGATTCCCATGGTTGAGCTTGATTTACAGGAAGTCATACTCCATGGTGCCTTCTTAAAAGAAACACCTGATTTTTAGAAATAGAAGAATTAAGACAGGTAAATAATTGACAATCAGAATACTGTATATCTGATAGGGATGAATTCAATGCAACTGTTCCTGATAAAATAACATAAGGATTAATTACACAAACTTGAATATAATCAGGTTGATTAATTTTAAATTTAAGAGAGCATGCGTTTTTTTATGATACCTTTGTGCAATAGTGGCCAAATTCCAATTAGTTTACATGGCTGGGCCTAGTTTGGTCCTCTGGGAACTGGCTAGGAACCAAGAGGAGCTTCCTGGGACCTAGATATTTTTATCAAAGTACACCCCCTTCTGGGAGGATAGCCAGTCCTCCTAGATAGAGTGCACATTTTAACTGTTTCTTACCAAGGTCACACAAGAGCAACATCAGTTGCATGCAATGGCAACATCAGATGAACAGAACAAGCTCCACAAATGTCTCTTTCCCTTACATTCGGCCCTTAGAATCTGATCTGCTCCTGATGCAAGCCATGGTTATTTTGGGGTAAATTTAGTTTATACATATATATTTTACAGGGCAAAGCATTAAAATATTTTGGCTAAAAGAATTTAGGTATTTGCATGATTTGAATATCATTTAGCAAGTAACAGATTCATTTACAGCAATATGATTTTAGATTAATAGAGTAAGCCACCTGTTTTGGGGCAAGAAAATTAATATTTTTTCAGCCAGTATAATGAAACCCAAGAGACAATTAGTAAATGTTTTTCAAACAGTGTGATGATTCATTTTTCTTACACACCCAAGGACATGATAAAAATTAACATAAGTTAGTTTGATAAAACACAGACTGATTTTTACACTGATTATTTTGAAAAGACTTTTATAACTTTTCATTAGAACAGATTAAGAGTCCAAGAAAACTTTTTCATTTTAACCGAGAGAAAATTAAACTTTAGTCTTGCATTACTATATTGTTTGATATTAAAGATTTTTTATAGATCCATTAAATCTTTCTTGACTTTGACCATAATTTCCATTTCCACAAACCTTCAGCAACTTACTTTATCAGTTCAGGTTTTGTCTTATATTTTCTTCATTCGGTAACAGCTATTCATTTTATCTTAGCACAAAACTACTCTCTTTTTCCTATTAATAAAAACACACCCTTTATATCCTTCATATTTAAGTCATTACTTCAAACAAACATTTCACCACATACAATTACTATTAAAATCAGATTTGTTAGAATAATGTTAAAACTTAAAATACTTTAATCAATGCATATTTGAAGCATCCATATACAATTTTTGAAAATAATTTTCATTAAATTTTTTTGAATATTTATGAATAGAAGCTAAACTAATGACCAGTTTCCAAATTGCTATTTGTCAAGTTAACAAAAGGAGATGGGGCTGCCATTCCCACCCCTTGCCACAAGATTTTATTTGTGGCATTGGTATAAATTTCAGTAGAATAATTATTTAGAGTAAACCAAGGTAATTTAACTGAACACTTTGAGTCAGAACTACAATTCTGAATTGTGTACCCCTTAGGAGACCAATCTGTTACAATTCCATTGGAACCATTAATAAGTACTGACTTTTGTTTGGCATGGCATTATTCCCATTGAATATTCTCTGACTCATTGCCCATGTATAAGAATTTTTTATATAAAGGCAGCTCATTAGGAATAGGCTCAGAAATTAATTTTTATTTATCCTGTTCTGTTAAAGGTATGATAAAGAAGTATTTTTTAAAAATTTATAACAATAAACCAGTTTTTAGGAATCATAACTGGTATGGGCAAGCCAGGTTGTAATGACCCCATAGGTTGAATTAGAGCATTAATTTTTCTTAAATCAGTTAACATTCTCCATTTTTCTGATTTCTTTTTTCTAACAAATGCTGGAGAATTCCAAGGACTGTGAGATTCTTTTATATGTCCTGCCTTAAATTGTTCTTGAACTACTGAGTTAGAGCCTCTAATTTTTCTTTAGATAGGAGCCACTGCTCAACTCATACAGGCTCATTTGTTTTCCAAGTTAAAGGTATGGGTTGGGGTGTAATGTAAGGGGAAGTCCCAATTATAAATTTGGATAGTCAAGACCTTTGTGAGAACTTTGTCCTTGAATGTTAAAATTTTGTGAGGGGCTCTGAAGTGAATTATCACCCATATTTTTAGTCATGCCTTTTATTGCAAGAGCCAAGAATGGAAGGTTAATATATGCTCCCCATTGCTTTAATAAGTCTTTACTTTAGAGATTTATTGCTATGTTCAGAACATAAGGTTGAATGGTTCCTGTTTGACCATCTGGCCCTTTACAAGGTCAAATCAGGATAAATTATTAAAGGTGAACCAGGAGTTGCCAGAGGAAGGGCATCAGCTATTCCTAGCTTATCATCCTTCCCTTTTTTATTAGCTGTTGTAGAATTAGGAGGGCCAATAATGACAAGAGAGGAAGAATATTTTTGTGCAGATTGTGCCATTTTGACACATTCATGATCTGGAGAAAGCAGACTGTGCTTTCTTCTGGAAACCATGGGCAGCAATCCTGTACATGACTAAGAAAAATTTCTGAGACTGAGAAAGTTTAGTGCCTCTAGTGGACAAAATAGATTTCAACATTTGAGTGTAGAGTGTCCTTTCTGCTGAACTTGAATACCCCATGTTTTACACCTTGCTTAAACTATCTCCAATTCTCTACTTACCTTTTTGTAGCTCTTTGTAGTATTTGTAGTGGATGTCCCTGGAGTGTCTCCTCACTTTATACTTTAAGAGTTCCCCTATCAGGTCCCTGTTTGGGTGCCAATTACTGAGTTCAGCTCAAGCAATGGTCCAAACAGGGTCAGATGGGTCAGTGGGAAATTTATGAAAAACACAACACAGAGTTTAAGAGAAAGTGGGGGTTAGGTGGATAATTGCCTAATTGATAGCAACCAAACCCAAGAAGCCAGCACGAGTTTATTTTTTACAGTTTAACAATACAAATCTAGATAAGGCAGTGCAGTACATGAGGATATGCTTGACATAATGAGTAGGGATACAGAATTTCTTGAGAACAGAGTGAACATTAATTGGCCTGTCAGAAACTTCAGAGGCAGAACTTTTATATGGTATTCTAGTTTGCTAGCTGCTGGAATGCAGCAGACCAGAGATGGATTGGCTTTTAATAAAAGGAGAATTAGTTCTTCAGAGGAGAGGCAGCTAACTTTAAACTGAGGGGGTTTTTTATGTGGGAAGGCACAAAATGGTCTCTGTTTGCCTTCTCTCCAGGCCTCTGGGTTCTAACAACTTTCCCCAGGGTGATTTCTTTCTGCATCTCCAAAGGCCTGGACTGAGATATGAGTGCTGAGATGAGGTATGCTGAGCTTCTTGGGTTGTGCTACATTGCACTCTCTTATTTAAGCACCAGACAATTAAGTCAAACATCATTCATTGCAGCACACATACCTCCTAGCTGACTGCAGATGTAAATCAGCAACAGATGAGGTTCACGTACCATTGGCTCATGTCCACAGCAACAGAACTAGGTGCCTTCACCTGGCCAACTACCACACATGGTAAGGCCAGATAAGATAACACACAGCCCAGGCCAGACCTCATTCCACAGGAGACCAAGGGGGCCTGTCTCCAAGGTTATTCTGATGTGACTTTGCCAGCAATCAAAGGCCTGCTTTATGAAAAACCTGACCTGGACCCCAACAGAGTAGTTTTATCCTAAGATAAAATAAAGGGATGTTATAGAATGAGGAAAATATAGGACAAAGACTGAATAAGTATAATAAGTTGCTGAAGGTATAGCAAACAGTCTCCTTGCAGCAAGCAGACCCCATACTCCTCCTTGTACATTTGAACTACCTCATCTTTTTAAATTCTCCAAATTCCTCTGAGCAGTCAGAACTGCATATAAACAGGATGCCTGCCCTGAGAATGGGTAAAACTGGACATAGGCAAGATAAGACAAATTCCTATAAAGAACCCCCTCCCCTAACTGCTCATCTACTTCTGTAAACCCAACTTCACACTCTTCCTGATTAAAACCAGCCAATCATTTCCATCCAACACCACCAGTTACTATCTTAATCATACCTTGTTTTTAACGTGTTATCCTGTCTATAAAAATTGATGTTAACCTTTTGTTCAGGATTCAGACTTTCAGAGGATACTCAGCAGAGACCTATGGCCATAGATGAACAAAAACCTACTTCCTGAAACTTTGGAGCCTGAGTTCCAGTTTGTTCTGTTTCTGTGTAATGTTTCTGGAGGCTTGCAGCTTTGTCCCTGGTTTCACACAACATTTCTGGGGGCTTATCCAGGATCAAGAGGCCAGTGATATTTTCACCTCCCTTGCCCATGGTGGTAGTGTCACCTGGACCACAGACTAATGGAATCCAGTGCTGGCAATGGAATTTTTCCATTGGAAAAATCTGGGACAGTTTCTGGAATCAGGTTCCTGGGAGCACCACTTGTCTGACTGGTAAGTGCCTGGATGTGTCAGTTTCAGCCCAATCATAAAAGGCTAGGGGAGCCTGAGTGGAAGGGGAGCCTGATCACCTCCCAGAGACTCTCTGAATACTGGTCTCCAGTTGGAGGACCAGGGCAAATAGAAGCCTTAACATTCAGTTTTGGAAAGGGCAGTGTGGGAGGGGTGTTGGAATGTGTGCCTGTGATTGTGTGAATGAAAAGGAACTCTTAGGCCACAAGAGCCATGCACCAGGCCATCAGTGAGTTCAAATTCTGTGAGTTTGTGATGATCCTCATATAGCTCAGGGTGGGCAACCCAAAAAGGGGGGCTGGTCACGGGTTTATACTGGATCACCAAAGCCAAGAGCCGTCCAATGTCCCTGCTAGGGGATCAACCAGACCTAGCAAAGTGATAGTTTGTTCAAAACCCTGTTGTTTGTCTGTAAGCCCTCTCCCTAATCATTGGCACCACCTGTATGAGAGGGGAAATCAGTAAGATACTGTTGCAGTGCATAATTTCCAAGTTTAAGAAAGCTTTTACTGATGACAGGAGAGTCAATTTGACTCTTGGCCAACTTAGGAAATTGAGTGAATTAAAGTGGACCACTTTTGGGAAGGATAAAAATAAATTATCCTGTGTTACAGCTTATCATTACTCTGTCTTATGAATCAGAATTTTCATATTTCAGAGTAAGAGGAGAACATTTGTGTAGAGGCTTCAAAATTTATCTCATTAACAGAGTCTGTTCTGTACAACAGATGTTGCCATTGCATAACATTGGTAAGAAATGGTTAAAATGTGCACTCTAGTTAGGAGGGCTTGTTATCCTCCCAGGAAGAGGTGTTCTTTAATAAAGATATCTAGGTCCCAGGAAGCTCTTCTTGGTCCCTAGCCAGTTACCAAAGGACAGAACTGGAAGCAGTCACATAAGTTAATTAGAATTTGGCCACTATTATATGAGGATGTCATAAAAAAAAGGAAAAAATGCATGCAAGCAGTAAGAGAAAGAAAGAGGAGAAAGTTAAGAGAAAAGAGATAATTTTATGAGAGAGGGGGAGCACCTCATCAGAATCTTATGCTCTGTTAGGGATCTCTATTAAAGAACCTCTGAATGCTATCCCCAAGGTTGCTTTGGACTTTTATTAATGAGAGTTAAAATGCTGCTTCTGAAACTCTCCATCTCTTCTTTTCAGGTGTTGGTGCCATCTCATCTGGTGCTATAACTATGATTTATTTTTGAAAATTCTTTTAATTACTATTTTTAATTATTTCCATTAATCACTTTACTAATCAAATCTGTCTTTATATCACTAAAGTCTATTGTCCACAAATACAAACATATAAATCAAATGGCCACAAGTATCACATTACCTTTCATGTGACAAAATTGCACTGTGAGCAGGATTCACATTTCAGCAAAGCTTCACAATGGTAAAGATCAGTAAGACAAGCTTTAGAAAATTAGTGCAGAAAATATGGACTGTGTTCTTCTGAATATTGTAGTGCTTTATTGGGACCATTCTTGATAAATTTAGTCACCAGTTTCTTGTTCTTTTTGCATCCAGAATGTTTTAGATTTAAACATTTTATTTCCCTGCTTTATACTTACTAATGTCATAAGATATTTGGGAATTTTTACATCAATAGCTCCTCTTCAAGAATTACTTGAGATAAATAAATAGTGGGCCATAGGCTTTGGACATAGATTAAGAGAAAATGTCATTTTTGAAAAAGTCCTCTAAGCTCAAAGTGAAAAACCAAAAAATTCCAGAATGCGATGATTTACCTTATTCTTTACTTGCAAAAGAATGAGCAAAATGCACAGGACCCTGTGAAGATTGGGGGAATAAAATTAAACAGGGAGAGCATATTCAGGTTGCTCTGTGTCCAGAAAACATTCCATTAAAAAAGGGAAAGAAATAATTGGAGTGTGTAGAAGAGGATGAGCTTTGTTAACAGAATATAAAAATAAATGTGTGAACAGAAAGATTGAGCAGTCTCTGAAAAAAAAAGGAATTATGAAAAGGAATTACAATAATTATAGAAAAAACTGTCCATGCTGCAGAATCAAAATTTTGTTTTAAAAAATCAAATTTGTAATTATCAGTCAGTACCTGAGAGGGCCGCATTCCATGCAGCCAATATTATTATTTAAAAAGATGAGGTAAAGTGAACAAAAGGAATGTACCTATGGTACTAGCCACTGCCACTGTTGATTGGGACCCTGATAAGTGGGGTGGTGATGTGTGTGATGAGGCAAATGATGGAAAAAATGAGAATATTTTAGATGAGAAAATTTGTCAGAAAAAAAAGTAAATATCTTACAGAAATAAATGCTCCCCCAATACAAAGGCAAAAGGAAGAGAAACAGGGCAATAAGGTTACTTTCAGAAGCACTATAAAAGAACAAAAAAAAATAAATGACATTCTCAGGCATTTTACTCAAATAACTGGTAAACCATTATTTACCTAGATGGTCAAAATTGCTAATGCAGAGGTTGGAGGAGAGGTGCTGGACTACACTGATTGCATAAAACCCATCGGAATTAGCAACAATCCCTTTGTGCAGACTGCTTTTCAGAAGTTTAGTTGGCTGCCTGGTAAAAGCTCTAACATGCTAGCATTGGCTGCACAAATGTATAATGAACTGCCTTGCTGACACTATGCAGCCATGAAACATTTGATCCTGGTACACCTTGAAAAATGCTATGCAAAAATTAGAAAAGGAAATTATGAAGTCAACAATTGCATTGGGAGAGGCCAACACATACCACCTCCTCCCTGTCAATGCTTCACAAACGTTATCATTAAGGCAGCACCTGCAGCATATAAACACTTGATAATGACTTCATTATTAGGAAAAACAGGAAATCCACTTAACAGTGTCTTAAATAAAATGGCACTGCTGAGAAACATGGGATACTGGAATACAGGGAAAGAAAAGGCCAAAAGATATAACGGGAAATGATTCCCCAATACCAGTAATGGAATTTCCCATAGAGACATATTCCAAGACCTGCTGGAAGCTGAGGTCAACTGAAAAAGTTTTAACATTTTGTTAAATTATGAGATAAAAATGATGTGTAAAAAAATGTAAACCAAGTTATAATCATAAAGTGAATAATGCTCCAACTTCTGGCAAGGAAGAAGACCTGTGTCCAGTTCCCTTGGGACCTCTGTACCCTCATTTAGTCCCTTTCCCCCAGACAAAGGGATTAGGCCAAACTCTGTTATTTTTGACTCCAAATTTCTTTCTCCACTTTGATTTTATTGTTCATATTTTTAAATTAGGGAAGCTGTTTAATATTGAAAAATTCCTTGCTTGCAAGATTTTATCTTTATGTTTTTTTTAAAAAGTCTTAGCATGTGCCATTAATTCTTATTAAAAATTATTTATTGAAATTTTAAATATGCATTGACTAGAGCATTTTAAGTATTTAACATTATTCTGACAAATTCAATTTTGATGGTATTTGTATGTAGTGAACTGTTTGTTTGAAGGAATGACTTAAGTATGAAGGATATAAAGGATGTGGTTTTACTAAAAGGAAAATATATTAGTTTTGTCCTAAGATAAAATAAATGGCTATTATGAATAAAGAAAATGTAAGACAAAGACTGAACAAATTTAGTAAGTTGTTGAAGGTTTGTGGAAAGGGAAATTATGGTCAAAGTTCGGAAATTTTTCAGGTAAACTTACAGGGAAGATTGGAAGCAGTACCTGTACAATTTAGCATCTACCCTCCTTTACATAGGTTTGAACCAGGGGACTTGGTGTGGGCAAAAGACAGGCAAAAAGGGAGGGCTCCTTCCAGCCTAATGGAAAGGTCCTTTCCATGTTGTTTTAGTAACCCCAACAGCTGTCAAAGTCACAGAGCTCATCCCATGAATTACCATTCTCAGGTCAAAATGGCCACCATAGATGACCCCTGGAAGTGCACTCCTGATCCTAAACACATGGTGTGCATCATTCCCCAGGAGGCACTACACACTTCTCCATCACAGCTGAGATCAGCTGACAAGCCTGTGACTGAGGCCTAAATGACTGTCACTGCCCTGCTGTAGCTCACCAGAACCAACATGTCAATGCATGGCTGAAGCCTGAGGAGACCTCCAAGCCCTGCCTCAGTCACCCTGAAAGCTGACAGATCTATGCATGGCCAAAGATTAAGGAATTGATGCATGGACATCCTGGACTGCCAGGGGTGTGGACTAATTGTCTTGTCTTGGTCTTTGCATTTGTCTTTCATTTAGCAATTTTAGCCCTCCTGGAATTAAATCACCTGGAGTTCTTCCAGAAAACCAACTTTACTCTAATTTGGTGGGATCCCTCTTACCCAAGTAACTTCCTCCTTCCTGGCCACTGCCCAGAATGTATGTCTTCATTCCTTCCCTGAGGCTAACTCTTCATTCATGTAGTGGCACTCCCCATAGCCAGCACCATGCACCTCACTCCTCTGTTTCTGCTCAGCATGGCCATAAGTCCTTCCATGCTAGGCATGTCTCAAGACCACCTATGCTGGGAAAAAGGTAAAAATTATAACCAGCATTCATGCTAGGGAAGTTCTCAGACCTGCATTATTCTGTATCCTCCCTAAAGGAAGGTCCTCTAGTATGCTATAATCCCACAGCACCAGGTTCAATAGTGCTGATTTCACTACTCTAGGGTGGCAAGGCTATTGCCATAACCCTAGAAAGTGAAACAGTTCCCAAGTCCACTTGGCTTTCAGCACATGTACAGTTTTATCACCTACTGAATCCAGCACCTTTCCTAATGCAGTCCTCCTGGTAGTGCAATGCATATGAGTTCAGGGGGGAACTCTTCACTGTGCTGAGGTGTTAACTTCCTGGGAACTGATGCCATTCAGTTTGTCTCTTGCCCAAAGATATTAGCTGGGCCTTAACTGAAAGAAAAAAAAAACCTGGGTTCCCCAAAACATGTGACCAGGGCTGGGGCCCCACCAGCAGCTAAGAAATCCCAAGGCAGGTGCTGGGCATGGAGGCCAGGGGGCATAGGCTATTGAGGAAATAGATAAGACCTCTCAGGGAGATTTGTCCCTCCCTCACTTGCACATCTCACATCATCCTGCTTGGCCCTGGAGGATGGCTGGTTAGTCAAAAATGGGTAAGTTTTCTCAGGGAAGGAAAAACCTAAGACAGGCACAATTGCAAAGGGGCCATCACGAGAAAATTTGGGGCCAGCAGAGGTCAGACACAGACCCTCAACCCCCAAGTTTGCAGGGGTTTTAACCCTGCATAGTTCCCTTGTTTCACATGCTCAGCTCAAATCAGAACACCAAAACCTGCAACAAGAAAAGGACAAAAAATAGGTAACATTATAATCCCTCCTTCTAAGTCAAGGTAAGCATCAAAAAAAAGGAAATGTAGCAAGCAGGCCCCTTAACAGGTGGGCCCCACAATCCTCCTTACACATATAAACCTATCTCCACTTTTTAAATTCCCCATATTTCTCTAAGCAATCAGAACTACATGTAAACAGGATACTTGCCCCAATAATGGATAAAACTGCACATAGGCAAGAGGAGAAATTCCTGTAAATAAACCTAACCACTCATCCACTTCTGTAAACCCATCTTCATGCCCTTCCCAATTTAAACCAGCCAATCATTTCCTTCCAAACCTGCCAGTTACCATATTAAGCATACCTTGTCTTTAGCATGTCATCCTGTCTACAAAACCTGATGTCAACCTGTTGTTCAGGGATCAGACTTTCAGAGGCTACTTGGCCAAGACCTATGGCCATAGATGAATAAAACCTACTTCCCAAAACTTTGGAGCCTCGGCCTCAGTTTGTTGTGTTTCCACATAATATTCCTGGAGGCATGCAGCATTGTCCCTGGTTTCTTGTAACAAAGGTTTGTGGGAAAGGAAATTATGGTCAAAGGTAAGAAAGATTTAACAAGTCTATCTGTAAAAGTTTTGAAACTTTACTATGAAATAATATACTGATGCAAGACTAATGTTTCATTTTCTCCCTGTTAGAGTGACAAAGTTTTCTTTGTCACAGTTTTAGTGAAAAGTTATAAAAATCTTTTCTAAGTAATCAGTGTAAAAAGCAGAGTCTGCTTTATCAGAATCACTTCTTGTACTTTATATTAACTTTATTATGTCTTTGGCTGTGTAAGAAAAATGAATCATCTCATTGTTGGAAAAGGCTACTTTTTTCTTCAGCTTTAATGTGAGGAACAGATATTGTTTCAAACCTAATCACTTCTAACATTTTTCTTTCTCAAAGTCAAATACTAAAAGATATCTTATTTATTCCAAACAGTTACAACACATTTGCTCTTTGACTTTATGAAAATTAAGATCTTAAAATAAAGTTAATTTGATATGTTTTAGGTTGCACATGAGTATAATGCTGCAACAGATGCCTTGGCAAAAATTGCTGTGAATGCCATTACTGAAGAAGATTTTGATCTTGCACAATGGGTGCATCAGCAACCTGGACATTTAATTGCACAAGGTATGCACAGGTGGGCACAAGCCACATGGATTGATTTACCTTTTTCTATTTTAAATCAAATTAAAAATCAATGTTAAATTTGTAAAAAGATGCTTTCCAAAAATAGTCTTTGTAATAGAGGGTGTCAATACATATGCTCCTGTATAGACACCTACTCTGGAGTGCTTGTTGCTGGTGCAAATCAATATTCCATCCAAAGTAATACTTGTAAAACTTCAGATATTATTGCACTAGGTTATAAATACTCTTTTATAAACCCAAAGTGGCAATGGTTCCCATTTTAAGAGCAATGAATAATTATTCCTTATAAAAGGAAACTGGGAAAAGCTAAACTATGCTTCTAATGTATCAACTCATGAAGGAGGATCTGGCTCCACTGATGTCAAAATTAGCTCTAAGTTCTGAATAAAAGAAACACAATCAAGAAAAGCCAAGGGTTACTGAAATAATAGCACAGGAAAATAATAATACAATAATAGTGACTTATTCTGAAAAGAATGAATTCAAAATATTGCTCACTAATCAACTTTTTATTCATGAATAAATATGTTACAGTGTTCTTCATCTTTAATTAGATAATTGCCAGAAGAATAACAAATGGTTTGGTATTGTGGGCTCATACTTATGTTTGAATGCATAATGTCTCTCACTGCTGGATCTGTGCTAAACTCCCAACTAAGGCAGCTGAAGGACTTCTGTGATGAATAACATCAACCACTGAACAGAACTGGACTTAGTTAAATCTGACAACTGCTCAGTATCAGTAAAGAACTTGTACTGTTATATATGTAAAATGTTGCATATATATCCCTAATAATCAAGATTCTGTTAAAAATGCTTTACAAGAAATAAAAGTAAAATGAGGAAGTAATAGTTATACACATCCTTTCCCAGGATTCTTTACAGTCATGGTGGAACTCCCTCACTGGTACTTGGTGTTCAATATTAATAAAATTGGCCAGTATAATAGCAACTCTAATTATACTTTGCTGTTTATTCTCTTGTTGTTGTACTCCTTGTCAAACATTTAATGGGAAACTCTACAAAGTGCAGACCACTACTTGGAGTTCCATGTACTCTGTTTAATATATTGATCTAGGAATATTAATCTGAGAATATTATGCCATGGCAGAACAATTGAAGAAGACTACTGTACCAGCTGGGTAATGTTTCTTTTCTTACCCCAGACCAGGTGACATAGTCTATTAATCTGAGAATATTGCACCATAGAAGAATATTGTACTAGCTAGGTGATGCTTGTTTTCTTGCCCCAGACCAGGTGGTAATCTTCTAATACTCTCATTGTATGGGCTAAGTGATGTTCTAATAATATAGAGATCTGAATTCCTTTATGCTTGCATAAAAATATTTTAGTGCTTTGTAATATATTTAAATGAAAATATATGTATAAACTAAATTTACCCCCAAATCATCATGAATTACATTGTGAACAGACCAGACCCTAAGGACTGAATGTAAGGGAAAGATAAATTTGTAGAGTCTGTTCTGCTCAACTGTTGTGGCCATTGTGTGATGTTTGTAATAAATTGTTGAAATGTGCACTCCAGCTGTGAGGACTGGTTATTGTCCTAGAAGGAGACATTCTTTGATAAAAATATCTAGGTCCCAGGAAGCACCTCTAGGTCCCTACCAGTTTCTGGAGGACCAAACTGGGCCTGGCCATGTAAGCTAATTGGAATTTGGCCACTATTATGTAAAGATATCATAAAACTGCATGCTAGCAGTTAGAAGAGTAGAAGAAGAAGAGAGGAGAATCTCATGGGAGAGAGTGTCTCATCAGAATCTTATCTGGGAAAAGAATAGTCTGCTATGGATTCTGACTAATGAAACTGTGAATGCCATCTCCAAGATTGCTGTGGTTTTTACTAATGAGACTTTGAATGGTGTTTCTGAGATGTCCCAGCACTTCTCTTCAGGTGTTGGTGACATCTTATCTGGTAATGTAACTATGCCTTATTTTTGAAAGATCCTTTAATTATTTTATTTTAGTTACTTTGCTTTATTAATAAAAAAATCTGTTTTTATATCACTGAAGTCTGTGTTCTCTGTGAATCCAAACCTATAAATTAAGTGACCACAAATATGTTGACTTTCATATGACAAGTGTGGAAATTAATAAAGGAACCATGAGTTCTATACTGCTGTGATTCCCATGGTGAACCCCCTTATCTATAACCTGTGAAATGAGGATGTGAAAGCAGCTCCCGGAAAAATTATGGGGTTCAAGTAACTCTTTCAGTGGTTGATTCCTTTGCTAGCCTCAGAGTTTCAAATGGGAGCAATAGGGAGGAGTTTTTGTTTGGATGGATGATGATAGAATGATAAAGGAACATGGACATTAGTATTCAGGTTCTATGCATCATTTTTCATTGTTCACTTGTCTTGATCAGATCTTTATTTTAAAATGCCCAGTATTGGACCAAGCATAATTCAAACACACCCACTAGCTTTGCTGCTCTTCTTCAATCCCTAAGTGTTTTGAATGGATATCTGTGATTTTTTTTTAAGTCTCAACCCTTGACGTCTAGGCAGTACCAATTCTAACAAAGTGCAACTAGGGAGACAAGACTTCACAGCAATAAAATTTTTGAATCTTCATATACTGATTTCACTTTCCTTCCATTAAATAAATGTACACTGATTTCATATTATCTGCATTTTCTGGAAAACCATGGACTGAGTTTTCCATGGGTTTTGTGTATTTGTGGGTATTATTTTAAATCATATTTTGGTTACTTTTTTGTTATAAGTGTTTCTTCTGCAAGGTTTATAGTTATAAATTTTAGAAATTTCCCAGATCTAAAATAAAAATACACTATATCATAAAATTATCATGGTGCTTAAATAAATATCGCATGTTACTTTCATTGATTAAATAATTATCTGATTCTTTACTATTGCTTTTACCTTTAGTTTTTGCTCTGTATTGCACTTTCACTCTTTATTACTTGAATAAATCATTTATTTGAGCATCCAGAATCTACAGTACCCTTGTCATTAGGGCCTCAGTGATACATAGTATTTTGATAGTGTGGATAAGTATCTGTCCCTTTCTCCTAAGATATGGGTGTAATGAGTGGAAAGACTCATCTTAGTCTAGCAAAATGGCAGTTTGTGTTAGACTCAGTTTCACAAGAGTTTTCAAATATCAGATATCACATCCTTCCCAATTTTGCTTCACAAATAAAGCCTCCATTTTTCTGAGAATAATAAACTGACATTGAGTGATCTTCAAAGAAGGGACATATGTGTTCCTTCTTGAGTTTCCTTAATTCATTTTCTTTTATACATGTGTAATCTAATCACAATCACCCCATTACTTAAGGGATGTTATGCATTCCCTACTTCATTGTGAATATAATCTTAGTTTTCCTGGAGGGACCCATACCTCTTATATTCTCAGTAGGGGCCATTCTCTATACTGACCCTGGTTTTGGGAAACTATCAATTGCTGTCACCAACATTTACAGTGATTAGTTTATGGTGTACACTTAGCAGATCAAGTGAGACAACTGTGGGATTTTGTTAGAAACATTGTAAAAGAGGAACTTCCTTCTGCTGAGACCTATCCTTAGGACAGAGTGAAGCAAAAATGTTTGTAACTCTCTCTGCCAAGAAGAGGAGAGAGTGTGTCTGAGAATTAAGACAAAAAGGAGGAGAAAATATTAAGAGCTTTAGAAGACACATACCTGTTGTCATATTTTTATACAGTTGGATTCTCTGTTAACTCTTCTATATACAGGTTTTTAAAAAGTCATCTCAACAATAAATATCCATTGTGATTTAAGCCATTTAAAAAGGAGTTAGGCACCAAAAGATGACCAAAACACCTAATGATAAGTATCTTCTTTATCACAGAATAAAGCTAATGCTCCTAGAAGTCCAATTCAAGGTCATCTTAAGGTTCCAAAACAAATATATCTTTGTAGCCATATATATGTAGTAAATATATATATTTACTAGCAGCCTATTCTTTCTAAATCTCATCTTCATATCTCTAAGTATGAACTTCAGTTTAATCTATCTGTTGAATTACTTAGATTTTTGTTTCTCTCTTCTTTCATTCAGAGAATCAATGAAGGGCTAATAAGAAAATAGCAATAAAAATCCATTCTATGTAAGCTTTACTTAGTGGTACATGGATAGATTTTACTGCATGTTAGGAGGTAGGGTGAGTAGAGATTTGAGGGAATGAGATTAATAAAAGGTTAAAATAAAGAAAGAAATGAGGAAAAAGAGGATTCTTCCATTCCATTAAATACTGAAATGAGAGTGATTCCATTAAATAATGGATTGACCTTTACTAGCTCTCTTCTGCTCAGTTACATCCATCAGTGAGATAGTAATGCTAAGCTTCATCAGTTGCATTCTTGGGTAAAGCATTGTCACTGTCCTCTTGTCCTACAGCTATATAATAAGTATCATCCTTTAAATGAATTCAGCTGAGGGAAGGCACAAAGCATTTCTCTCGTGTGCCTCCTACTTAAATACTCTGGTTATATTCCATGGTATGCTCTTGTTCATGTATTTCCAGCCAAGTTTGAGTTCCTCAATGGACACTGACAAACTGGATTTTGTTTTCTACACAGTTGTGATCCTTATGTTAATCCCATTGATCTATGGCCTGAGGAATAAGGGTATGAAAGAGGCCCTGAATAAAGCAATCAGAATTAAATTCAGTTCTGTGTAAAACCATTATTTTCACTCAAAAATATTTATGTAAGAGATGAGTGATAAACTTCAAGAGTCTGAATATAAGTTCCAACAGCTTTACAATTCTAAATATTGTAAGTATTTTCTTATGATTAAAGCATTTGCAAGCTTGCTCTGTCTTTACATGTCCTCAAACTGTGGAAAACCACAGTGCTTGTCTGTTTGCTTGTCTGTCGATTTCAGAGCTGAAAACAGCTCAAGATGTTTGTCTGCTTTGATGTTTCATTTGGATATTTATATGCTTTGATGTGTCATTTGCATATCTGTCTGCTTTAATATGTCATTTACACATCAGTCTGCTTTACTTATATGTGACATTTGCTTTTCTGGGACATATCCTGCTCATGGGAAGATTCCTGCTTTGTTATTAAAATTAAAGGTATCTCCTTATGGCAAACAGGAATCTCCCTTGGTATCCAACATAGCTTTACTACAAATGGTGCCCCATGTGAGGAGAACACAGAGTAAAGCTTCATCTATGGATGCAACATCAGGAGTGGAAATCAGTATGTATAAGTGGAGTAGCATTACAGCTGCAGCAGAGAAATTGAAGTGATTCATCCCAAGGTAAGGAACAGCAGCACTCACTTGAGATAGCTGCCCATGTACTTAGTTCAAGCTAGGAATTTCTTTTTATATCTCCTTCTTAATAAGATGGGGGGCTTTCCAAGGAACAAAGTATATATATATATATTTAAAACCTTCAAATTTATTAAAAGCAGCAGAATGTTCAGTAAAGGAAGATCAGCTTTTATCATTGTTATAAATAGTTCAGATTCATTGTCCCTGGTTCCCTGATAGGGGTGTTGCAAACAGTCTCTGTTTGTTAAAGCCACTTCCTGTTACAGCAGGCAGGCCCCTGTTTACTTGGGCCATTCCCTGTTGAAAAATCTCCCAGGGCCTGAGGTTGGTCAATAGGCAAGATGAGAGAAGTCCTTGTGAAGTTCCCTCCTCCCCTAACTGCTCATCTGCTTCTGTAAACTCATCTTCATGCCCTTCCCAATTTAAACTGCCAATCATTTACCTTTGTTTTAACATGTCATTCTGTCTATAAAAACTGATGTTAACCTTTTGTTCAGGGCTTAGGCTTTCATAGGCTACTCAGCTGAGCCCTATGGCCATGGATGAATAAAACCTAATTCCTGAAGCTTTGGAGCCTTGGCCTCAGTTTGTTCTGTTTCCACATAATATTCTGGGAGGCTTGTAGCCTTGTCCATGTTTCATGCAACAGGAGGACCTTAGATTTGAAAATCTGAGAGCAGGTAGGGGAAAATCTTAAAAGAAAATATGAACAAAGAGAGAAGATACTGACATCAGCTTTAATAACTTGGGGCCTACTAAAAGCAGTTTTTTACCCTTTACATACAAACTCTTTCCAGCTGTTGTCATTTTTTCCTCGTCCTCCTCCAGCTGCTCCTTTGGAGTCAGAATCAATAATAAATCCAAATTTCCACCTCAGCTTTTCCTAGCAGAATTTACTGAAACTGTTATGGAAATATGTGTAAATCAGGGAAGAGAGAGTGGAGAGGGACTGATTTCCCAGTCATAACATAAAATGCCAGGGTACACCATGAGCATTTATGGTTCCAATTATATAAAGAAATAAGGAAAAACATTAATGAGAATGGACTACAAAGTTCATTTACTAAAGGAATAGTTGAGTCAATTGAATCAAGCTACCATATGTGCCCCTGGGACTGGAAAACTTTAGTATGAACAATTGTTACTCCAGCCCAGTCTAGTGTTTGGGTCTTGGAATATCAGGAGAGTTCAATTCAACAGGCAATCAAAAATTTAGAGCAAAATGTTTTAATTGATACAGAAGTGCTCCAAGGAATAAGAATTTGCCTAGAGCCTAAAGTCCAAGCCAGATGGCTTGGGAAAAAATTCCTGAGGGGAAATTGAAGCAAGGCTCATTTGCAACTGTTATTCAATCTACAATGGAGTCTTATCTTGATTTTGTTAACAAATTACAGGAGGCAATAGCCCAACAAGTAGACAACCCAGGGCACCTAATGCTCTACTCTTATAAACAGCATATGAAAATGCAAATATAGATTGTCAAAAGGCTATTGGAGCTATTAGAACAGCTCAACCTCTTGGGTAATTTGCCAAAGTCTACCAGAATGTGGGAACTGAAACTTTTAGGGCTCAAGCATTAACTGTCCTACTCAAACAACAAACCAGGTTATGAACTAAGTGTTTGAGAGGAGGCCATTTCCAAAAGAAGTGTAAACAGTTTCCTAAGGGACAAAGTCTTCCAACTTCAAATTGTCTAAGATGTGGAAAAGGATGTCATTAGGATAATCAGTGTCATTCTAAATTAAAAAAGAATGGGAAATGGTTGTCAGGATTTGGGGAGTAGGTTACCCACTCCAGCACCCTGATAACCCAAGGATCCAAGGGCTAACACCCCAAAGGATGTCTCCAATCAGACCATCATTCTGGACTCAAATCCCAGGCAAGTCACAGACTTATGAGCAGCCACAAATAGCAGCACTGAACTAGATTTAATCACTACCAAAGAATTACTTTAAAAAAAATTGGAAGCTGGTTGTGTGACAGTGGCTCAGTGGTGAAATTCTCATGTGCCTTGCCAGCAAGAGACCTGGGCTCAGTTCCCAATGCCTGCCCATGTTAAAAAAATTTGGGAAGCAACTTATGGGGACCTTTATTAAAAGGGTTAGTAGAATTAGTCCTAGGAAGGCCAGATAATAACTTAAAGGATGTTAAAGTGCTTCTGAGAGTAAGCACTCAGATTTTAATGGAGAAATTAAAGTTTTACTTCATGCAACCTATCTACACATGATCTCACCTGGGATACGAAAGGAAAGTGAAGGAGTGTAGACGAAAAGAATGCTCAAAAAGAAGGAATGGATAGATCTCAGTGGATCAAGGCAAGCTTTATTAGAGAGCTTGAGAAGGATAGCCTGAGGAGCAGTCAAGCCTGGAGGACTGACTGTACCAAGACCCACACTAAGGGAAGAGAGAGTGGCATATTTATAGAACACAGCTTGCTGAAATAGACAAAATAACAATGTCCTTGTGGTTAAGCATCTGTGGTTCAACATTTGGTATGTTTTGGGAATTGTTTGTAATTGGCAGTTGGAGTTCGTTTGTTCACCAGAGTAAGTGAAGTTCAATCAGCCATGAAAGGTTAGGTCTGTTTTGTCAGGTCAAGTCAGTTTCCTGTTTTCTGTTAGTTCCATCAGGATGCATGTAGTTTGGCTATTGTTACTGTATTATTACATACCAGACACTCTCATAGCTGTAAGAGGAGCAGCAGCATTTGGCAATACTGGGAAAAAGGACACTTATTGGGCTACTGCTATCCAATTGAAAAAAAACTATGTTGCAAACACAAATTCAAGATCAATCTTTTATAGGCTTAATAGATATTGGAGCTGTCATTTCTATAATAGCTCAAAATCAATGGCCCTCAGCTTGGCCTGCTGCATTATTCAGAATAACAGTAAATGGAGTCAGAGGCCCACAAACTCCCTTACAAAGCTTAAAAATATTACAGTGTCAAGGACCTGATAAGCAAATTAGGCATATTCAAACACATATTTTGCCAGGATCCCTAAACCTATGGGGTAGAGATTTATTAACTCAATGGAAATTTAACCATCCAAGCTATGCCTTTCATCTAGTGGTCATTGCTCATGTTCCTCCTCTGCCCTTAAAACGGTTAACTAACAAGTCTATTTGGGTGGAGCAGTGGGCAATAAAATGGGAGAAGTTAGTTCAAGCTGAATGTTTTGTTAAGGAAAACTCAGAAGGGGGCAAATGGAACCATCTACAAGCCTCTGGAATACTCCTATTTTTGTAATTCCAAAGAAATCTGGAAAACAGAGATTATTATATGATTTTAGGCAAATCAGTGCTATATTACAATTTATGGGTTCCCTTCAATAGGGACTATCTAATCCAACTATGCTACCCAAAGAATGGCCTTTAATCATTGTGCTGGTTTGAAAGGATGTGTGTCCTCTAGAAAAGCCATGTTTTAACCTAAATCCCATTTCATAAAAGCAGAATAATCCCTATTCAATATTGTATTTTTGAAACTGTAGTTAGACCATTTCCCTGGAGATATGATTTAATCAAGAGTGGTTGTTAAGCTGGGTTTGGTGATGACATGTCTCCACCCATTTGGGTGGGTCTTCATTAGTTTCTTAAGTCCTTTAAAAGAGGAAACATCTTGGAGAATGGGAGATTCAGAGAGAGCAAAGCAGAATGACATAGCCATGGGAAACAGAGTCCACCAGCCAGCAACTTTGGAAATGAAGAAGGAAAATGCCTCTCAGGGAGCTTCATGACACTGGAAGCCTAGAGAAGAAGCTAGCAGAGGATACTGTGTTCAGAATGTGCCCTTCCAAATGAGAAGGGAACCCTGACTGTGTTCCCTATGTACTCTTTCACTTGAGAGAGAAGCCCTGAACTTCATTGGCTTTCTTGAACCAAAGTATCTTTCTCTGGATGCCTTTGGTTGGATATTTCTTTAGACTTGTAATTTGAACATTTTCTCAGCCTTTGAAATGTAAACTTGCAATTTATTAAATTCCCCCTCTTAAAAAGCCATTCCATTCCTGGTATATTGCATTCTGGCACTAGCAAACTGGAACAATCATCATAGATTTAAAAGGTTGCTTTTTCACTATTCCCTTTCATCCCTCAACAAAGAGTGATTTGCTTTCTCTGTTCCAGTACTAAATAACCATAAGCCTGTGGAAGGCTATCAATGGAAAGTTGTCACAGGAAATGTTAAATAGTTCCACAATATGCCAACATTCTGTACATTGGGCTTTGTAGCCTAGTGGAGATAAGTTTCCAAGTTGTTATCTTTGTCATTATTTAGATGATATCATGTTGGCATCACAAATTGAAGATGAATTGTTTGTTTTTTGATGATCATGTTAAAACTTCTCTAGTTAGTGCAGGGCTACAAGTAACTCCAGGAAAAAAATCAATTCCCTTAGCCTTGGAGATATTTGGGTCAGTCATGTCTAATCATAAAATGAGACTTCAAACAATAGCTATAAAGCCTCCACTGAAACCAACTTTAAATGATATGCAAAAACTGTTAGGAGCTATTAATTGGTTATGATCCAGCCTAGGCATTCCCACCTACCAATTTTTACATTTATTTAATACCTTGAAAGAAGAAACTGGTTTGGAATAAGCTTGGAGAACTTCAAAAACACAGCTTGAATTAGAGCTAGTAAACAAAGCCATTCTCTACAAAGAGCTAAACTGCATTTCTCTAACAATGCTTTTACAACATTTTCTATTTACAACTCTAAACATCCCCATGGGGCTAATTGGTCAATTACCTCCTACATTAGCTTGCAAGGAATGGTTATTTTTATCTCACACTCCTACAAAAACTATTACCCCATATATTCAAAGTCTGTCTTCTTTACTCCATAAGGGAGAAATTAGATGCCAACAGCTTAAAGGTTTTGACTGAGATATAATTCATTTCTCCTTTCCTTGGGAAAAATTTTTTCAACACCGACCCACAGCTTTGATTTACAAATAGCATTAGTAGACTTCGAAGGAGAGTTTAAATTTCCTTTACCAATGGATAAGTGATTACAGCAAATACCGTTATTAAACTTTACTCTCTCTTCAAAAATCAGTAAAGTACCCATTACCAATGCTGTAAATGTTTTTATTGATGCTTCAGGGAAAACTACAAAAGCTTCTATCACTTGGTATGAAAGTTTGCATTGGGAATCTGGAGTTACCACTCAACATAAAAGTGCTCAGTGAGCTGAACTGGCTGCAGCTAATTCAGCTCTGCAACAATTTCCTAAGGAGCCCATAAACTCAATTTGTGACTCTGGATATGTTGTTTATATATTGCAGAATTTAGAATTAGCCTTTATAAAACTTTTGGAAGATTCTGACCTATATATCTTACTTATTATGCTACAATTGTTGGATATTTGAATTCATCCTCTTTTCATTATGCACATTTGTTCCCATTTAGGGTTACCTGGACCTATGGTAGAAGGAGACCAAAAGGCAGATATATTAGTATGTTTTGCATTAGCATTTCAAAAGGCATGCTTATCCCATGAATTTTTCCTCAAAATGTGAAAGACTTCAAAGTCAGTTTGACCTATTCATAACCCAGGCCAAACAAATTATCTTTGCCTGTCCTGATTGTCAATCATATTTGAATACACATTTTTCTCCTCTTCTTAATCCACAGGATTTACAGCTAATCAGCTCTGGCTCTCCCTTAGGTCAGAGACTCCCTTGCTTTCTGACTTTGTGTCATAGATTTTTTTCTTCCTGTGC
>PVIY010039599.1:0-22996 GCA_004026745.1 Myrmecophaga tridactyla
TCTTGGGGGTGACTCTTAGGCCTAAATTTTAAGTAGACTTGACCTATCCTTTGTGGGGTTAAGTTTCATATGAACAAACCCCAAGACTGGGGGCTCAGCCTATAGCTTTGGTTGTCCACACTGCTTGTGAGAATATCAAGAATTCAACTTGGGGAAGTTGAATTTCTCCCCGCTCTCACCATTCCCCGAAGGGGGCTTGAGGAGTAGTCATATTTTAATTAGCAATTATGATAACCATCCCCATTCTCCCCTACATGCATTTCTTATCTGTTTAAAGAAATTTTGCCTGAAGACTTGGACTAGATGTATATTTTTATTTTGTTTTAGATTTCTTTATCTCCAGAACCTATAAAAATAATTTGGAAATAGTAGGCTTTGAATAAAGATGTTTAGACCCCTCCCAGTCCAACTTTATCCCCCACCATATTTCCTTAGGACCAAGTCTCCTCAGTGGAATGGGGATTACTGGGTCAGAAGGTCTGCACATGTTTACATGGCAGTGGAACATAAAAGTCAAGAGTGCATGCCCTGGTCAGATAGCAGGGTTCACATCTGGGGCCTATTAGTTTCCAGTGCTGTGTCCTTGGGCAACTTACTTAATCCCCTGTGCCTTATTTTCCTCATTTAAAATATGGAGGAAATAATAGTAGCATCTCAAAGTTACCACGAATACTAATGAGATGTCACATGTAAATCGTAGAGCACAATGCCTGCTCTCTAAAATAAAACAAAGTAGCAGACTTCAATTGACTCTACAGCCTCACCACTTTCAGATTTTATTTATGCTTTCAAAAACTATAGGAGAAATTCTGTAGGAGAAAATGGTGACTTTTTATTGTTTTAATGGTCTTAGATAACCTGTGTTCCCATGTTTGCTTACTATTTTATTATCTCTTTCATGGACTGTATTTTCTTTGATGTTTATTTATGGCTGCTATAGTACCTATTCATGATTCTCATGCAAAAAAGAAACACCTATTTTTAGCAGCTTTGCTATAATTTCTTAGAAAGGGTATGACAACTGTGTAATAAATTATGGTTTTAAAAGTTAGCTGAAAGGTAGCTATAGCTGAATTTTTTTTTAAAGCCTTTCTTTCTGTTCAAACACAAGACCTTAGCAATGGTGTGAAATGCAACTTACTTGTATGCCAGGGCTCCAGCAAAGTGCTTCTGGATGTATGTGTCCATCACAGGCCGGAAGTGGAAATACTTGATGTCTCGGAGCAGGTTAATGATGAATACCTGGGAGAGATGGAGGGTAGGCCTCCAGGTTCACTGAAGGCTTTAGACCTATCCCCAGCAGGAAAGAGAATCTCTTGCTTCTTTAAGGAATGACAAACTATCAGTATCTTCTCTAGTATTCCTCATGAGGAGTGAATGTAACATTTTCATTGTGCCAGAATTTCTGACTTGTCTGTTCTGTTCCTACCACCCCAAAACCCTCCAATGTAGACCTGGGACTCATCAGTCTGTGTATGTGTTACTCTGAGCCTCTCCTTTACAATAATGCTAGGTGGTGCAATTTGGACCAGGGGAAGGCAAAACAATACCTGCGTAAGTGGCACAAAGATTAAGATGCCCCTGATACCTTGGACAAGAGAGGAAAAAAAAAATTTTCTTCTGAATCAAACACATCCATAAATGACTGTGCTTTTAAGAAATGGGGCTGGCCAGCCAGGGAAGAAGGGAAAAGGAAAGCCAGAGAAGCAAACTACGTAAGTGCTCATTCCAATTCTTGCCTCTTCTATCTATCAAGAGGACTAGAGTATTTGGTTCTCCTTGAATGTACAAGCCCTCATGTGGGACTGAATGTATCAAGCAAAATGCACTAAACATTCATATCACTGTGTGTTTTCCTTAAGTAACCTTCTGAGACTGATTCCCAATCAACTGTTTAAAAAGAAAGTGATGCTCAGACTAGCACGAGTGAGTCTGCTTTGTAAGTGAAAATATGGGCCATCTGGTTTTCTGTATCACTTTTTAGGCTCTTTGTTGCTGTAGCTAGCTCTATTTCAGGGGCCAGGGCACCCTGCAAGACTGATGAGATTGGGTTTCTAGGACTTCAAAGACAAGGAAGGTCTGGACATGACCATAGTGAATTTTGAACTTATAAGGATCTTGTAGGGGAGTGCCTGGTAATTTGATTGGTTTATCTTCCTTGGGTGATATTCTTCAGTTCTGTCTCTATTGCAAGTAGCTATGTCTTGTGCTGACTCACTTGAATAAATTGCTTCCTTAGATTTTTTTGAAATATGTGACAGGAATATTAAGAAAGAAAGAAAACTCAAGAAGAGTGAGACATACCAGAGACTGAAAAACCAGCAGGCCATATTTCTCTGTATTATCATCCAAAATCACGAAAAGTGTATCTAAGATGTCCTGCAAAAACTGAAACAACAAGAAAAGCAGAGGATTCAGGTCTCAGGACCTTGCACACATGGCCAAACTTTCATTTACCCATGCATTTGGCTCCCAATAAACAAAGTAAAAGATCTTCTAGGATCTCAAACCACCACTTAAAAATAACCTACTACTTCTCCCCCACTTAGCAGAGGGATAACTGGGTGGATTTGGAGTGTCTGCTTATAACTCAAGGGCCCGGGCCCTGAGGGAGACCTAAGGAGGCTTCTCCTACTGAGTAAGTATTAAACTCTTAGGGGGAAAAGCAATAACCAAAAAAAATTGGACATCCGTGCAGAGAAGCAATTTTGAAACGAGGACAATTTAAGTGATTCTGATGCCAAATTCATTTTGAGAAAAAAAAAAAAAAAGCCCAACTTTCTTGGGATCCCCCAAAGTTAGTTAGTCCTTTACTCCCTATTATGGCCTAGCTATGGAGGACATTTGGATGAGGATGTGGAAAGCTAGGCATTACCTACAGAAACTATTTTTTGGTCAGAGGATTAGGATCTCAGGAGAAGGGAGAATGCAGCTGATGAGTGCTGTCAATGATGCTAAATGATCTGGGAGGATTGGTTTTTTGAGCATCTGTTTTTCTCTTTCTGCGACACAAAATCTAAGGAAGAGAATAATAACTACCGAGGAATGCTCACAATCTTTAAATATTCATCTTACATTCTGCTGGTCAAAACCCAATTTAAATGATATAAAGTCTTCAATTTATTCCAAAATAATATAAAGTAGAACGGGTGGATAGGATGTTGATGGGGCAGGACTGACGATCACTGTAGCTGGGTCAATTTGTATTTGTCAGGGTCATATTATTCTGTCTACTGTTGTATAAGTTTGAAATTTTCCAGTAAAAAGTACAAAAATATTTCCAAATGTCAGCATATTCTCTTCTGGTTGGCTTGAGGCAATCTGTTGATGCTAAAACCATAAATGCTAGCAGAATGTCAATGCTTTCTTGTCAGGAATATGACAAGAGGAAGAGACCACAGACTTTTCTTCATACCTTGTCTGCTGACTAGTTGATGTTTTAATATGTTTAGAAAGCAAAAATGCTCACAGTATGAATTATCTTAAGTTTTTAAAGTATTAGCTTGCTTGCAAAGAGTTCTTCCAAAAATTAATGATAATCTGATCAATTGATTAGGACAAAAATTTAATTGATGGAAGCAAAAGCAAAATATTTTTATTAAATTCACAAAAAAACACAGTGAATTAACAAAAGAGACAATTCATCAAGAAGATATTACAATCATAAATGTTTATGCTCTCAATCAAGGAGCTCCAAAGTACATGAGACAGACATTGGTAAAACTGAAGGGAATGCTAGATGTGTCAACAATAATAGTAGGAGACTTCAATACCCCACTCTCCTCTATAGATAGAACAACCAGACAAAAGATCAATGAGGAAACAGAGAGGTTAAACAACTTGATAAATGAATTAGACCTAACAGATATGTCATATGTCCCAAAACACCACGATATACATTGTGCTCTAGTGCTCATGGAGCATTATCCAGTATAGATAATATGGTGGGGCACAAAACAGGTCTTTATAAATTTAAAAACACTGAAATTTTTCAAAGCACTTTCTATGATCACAATGGAATAAAGCTGGATCTCCATAACCACCAAAGAATGAGAACATTCACAAATACATGGAGATTAAATAACACAATGTTAAACAACCAGAGGGTCAAAGAAGAAATTGCTAGAGAAAACAGGAGCTATCTGGAGATGAATGAAAATGAGAATACAATTTATCAGAACTTATGGGATATGGCAAAGGCTCTGCTGAGAGGGAAATTTATTGCCCTAAAATGCTTACATTAAAAAACAAGAAAGAGCAAAAATCAAGAACTTAGCCACTCACCTGGAGGAACATGAGAAAGAATAGCAAACTAATGCCAAAGCAAACAGAAGAAGAGAAATAACAAAGATTAAAGCAGAGTTAAATGAATGGGAGAACAAATGAAGGATGGAAAGAATTAATAAAATCAAAAGTTGGTTCTTTAAGAAAGTCAATAAAATTGATGGGCCACTAGCAAGACTGACAAAGAAAAAAAGAGAGAGGATGGAAATAAAATGAGAAATGAGAAGGGGTACATATCCACAGACCCTGAAGAGATACAAGAAATCATAACAGGATACTATGAACAACTACGTGCCAACAAACTACACAACTTAGATGAAATGGACAAATTTCTGGAAACACACAAATAAGCTATACCAACTCAGGAAGAAATAGAAGAGCTCAACAAACCAATCGCAAAGTAAAGAGATTCAATCAGTCATAAAAAATCTTCATACAAAGAAAAGCCCAGGGCCAGATGGCTTCACAGGGGAATTTTATTAATCAAACATTCCAAAAAGAACTAACACCAATCCTGCTTAAATATTTTCAAAAAATTGAGGAAAAAGGAATCCTGCCTAACTCATTTTATGAAGCTACTATCATCTTAATACCAAAACCAGGTAAAGATGCTATAAGAAAGGAAAACTACAGGCCAATTTCCCTAATGAACATTGGTGCAAAAAGTCTCAACAAAATATTAGCAAACTGAACCAGGACCAAGTGGGGTTTGTACCAGGAAATCAATCAATAGAACAAAATCAATTAATGTGATACAGCACATTAACAAATCGAAAGAGAAAAATCACTTGATCATCTCGATTGATGATGAAAAAGCATTCGACAAAATTCAACATCCTCTTCTAATAAAAACACTCCAAAACATAGGAATCTAAGGTAACTTCCTCAATATGATAAAGGAATATATGAAAAACCGATAGCCAGCATCGGACTCAATGGAGAGAGACTGAAAGCTTTCCCCTAATATCAGGAACGAGACAAAGATGCTCACTGTCACCACTATTAGCCAACATTGTGCTGGAAGTTCTAGCTAGAGCAATCAGGCAGGACAAAGAAATAAAAGGTATCAAATTGGAAAGGAAGAAGTAAAACTTTCATTATTTGCAGATGACACAATATTATCTTGGAAGATCCTGAGAAATTTACTGCACTTGGAAGAGCCAGAGAAATCTACAGCAAATTTACTTGAACTAATAAACAAATTCAGCAAGGTGGCGGGATATAAAATTAATGTGCAGAAATCAGTAACATTTCTTACACAAGCAATGAGCTAGCTGAGGAGTCAGTTAAGGAAAAAATTCCATTCAAAATATCAACTAAAAGAATCAAATACTTAGGAATAAACTTAACTAGGGATGTAAATGGCTTGTACACAGAAAACTACATAACATTGCTAAAAGAAATCAAATAATACCTAAATAGGTGGAAAGACATTCCCTGCTCATATGAGAATAGGAAGGCTAAATATAGTTAAAATGTCAATTCTCCCCAAATTGATCTATAGATTCAACACAGTATCAATCAAAATTCCAACAACTTACTTTGAAGATTTGGAAAAGTTAATTACCAAATTCATCTGGAAGGAAAAGAGATGCCGAATAGCTAAAAGCATCCTAAAAAAGAAGAACAAAGTGGGAGAATTAACACTCCCTGACTTTAAAACCTAATATAAAGCGAAAAGTGGTCAAAGCAGCATGGTACTAGCACAAAGATAGAAGCACTGACCAAGGAAACGAATCAAGAGTGCAGAAAGAGACCACCAAATCTATGGTCATACGATTTTTGTAAGGCCCCCAAATCCTCTGAACTAGGACAAAACTGTCTTTTCAATAAATGGGCATGGGCAAATTGGATATCAATAGCCAGAAGAATGAAAGAGGATCCCTATCTTACACCTGACACAAAAATTAACTCACAGTGGATCAAACACCTAAATATAAGAACTAGCACCATAAAGCGTCTAGAAGAAAATGTAGGGAGAACATTTCAAGACCTAGTAATAGGAGATAGCTTCCTAAACTTTACACCCAAAGCACAAGCAACAAAAGAAAAAATAGATACATGGGAACTTCTCAAAATCAAATGCTTCTGCACCTCAAAAGACTTTGTCAAAAAGGTGAAGAGGCAGGCAACTCAATGGGAGAAAATATTTGGAAATTATATATCAGACAAAGGTTTAATATCCTGAATATACAAAGAAATCATACAACTCAACAACAAAAGAACAGACAACCCAATTATGAAATGAGCTAAAGATATGAATAGGCATTTTTCTAAAAAGCAAATACAGATGGCTCAAAAGCACATGAAGATAACCTGCCAAACCCTAATAATGACCATTCCAGCCAATCCTAAAGAACACCTAGGGCAATATATAAGATTCCACAAGGGTTCCAGGCACTAGAGTAACATTCCAGAAACCTACAACCTCCAGATGGGTCCCTGGTCCAGGTAAGTCTGGAAACCTAGCCCACCCTCTCCAGAACATCAGACAGTTCCATTTACCTACCCCATAATAGTGAAAGACCCTTCCAATGTCAAAAATTTAGAATTGCCATAGGCCAAACAACATTCAAAGAGAGGTATGGAAAGGTCAAGGTGATGGTGGAATTATACATAGAAGACAGGACTTAACAAATGAATATGAATGCTGAATCATTAAAATTGATATCTCTTTTAGCCTCCAGTATTTTAGAGCAGCTAGAAGTGAAAACATAAAATTGTGAAATTGTAACCCATGTCAAAGTCTGAAATGTGTTCTACAACTAATCATGGTGCTGTGCTTTGAAATTTATAGCTTTTTTGTATATATGTTATTGTTCACAAAAAAAAGAAGGAAAAAAAAGTCTATTGTGATGATAAAAAAGTATTTAAGCCCTCTAGCCTCCTATATTCTGGAGCAGCTAGAAGGAAAAATATGAGAGGATAGTATGGTAGCCCATGAAAAACTCTGGGATCTGTTCTGTAACCACTTGCTGAAGAGTGCTTTGAAAACTATTGATTTTTTACTTCTTTGCTTTGTAGTATGTTATACTACCCAATAAAAAAAGTTAAAAAGAAAAAGCACATGAAGAGATGTTCATTTTCATTAGCTATAAGGGAAATACAAACCAAGACTACAATGAGGTACCTACCACCTCACACCTCTAAGAATGGCTGCTATTAAACAAACAGGAAATGACAAATTTTGGAGAGGATGTTCTAGTTTGCTAGCTGCCAGAATGCAATATACCAGAAACGGAATGGCTTTTAAAAAGGGGAATTTAATAAGTTGCAAGTTTACGGTTCTAAGGCTGAGAAAATGTCCCAGTTAAAGCAAGTCTATAGAAATGTGCAGTATAAGGCATCCAGGGAAAGATACCTTGATTCAAGAAGGCCAATGAAGTTCAGGGTTTCTCTCTCAAGTTAGAAGGCACGGGGTGAACACAGTCAGGGTTTCTCTTTCATCTGAAAAGGCATATGGTGAACACAGCTTCATCTGCTAGCTTTCTCTCCTGGCTTCCTGTTTCATGAAGCTCCCCGGGAGGCATTTTCCTTCTTCATCTCCAAAGGTCACTGGCTGGTGGACTCTCTGCTTCTTGTGGCTATGTCATTCTTCTCTGCTCTCTGAATCTCTCTCATTCTCCAAAATGTCTCCTCTTCTATAGAATTCCAGTAAACTAATCAAGACCCACCCGAATGGGCGGAGACATGTCTCCACCTAATCCAGTTTAACAACCACTTTTGATTGAGTCACATCTCCAGGGACATGATCTAATTACAGTTTTCAAACATACAGTACTGAATAGGGATTAGAAGAAATGGCTCCCTTTACAAAATGTGACTAGGATTAAAATGTGGCTTTTCTAAGGTACATAAACCTTTTTAAACCAGCACATTCCACCCTCTGGACCCTAAAAAAGACATGTTTTAATACATTCATTCCATAACAATATCAGAGAAACTTAAGCCATTTCAGTAACAATACAAATACAATACAAAGTTAAAACCATCACAAAGTCAGTTACATGCATGGTCTGTCCTAAGGCAAAATTCTCTTCAGGCTACGGACCTGTAAAAATCAGACCTGTAAAACTCAAATTATTTACTGCCAACATACAAAGGAGGAACAGTCATAGGATACATATACCCATTTCCATAGGGAGGAAGGAAAACAGGGGTAACTGGACTCATACAGTTTCAAAAATCTGGAGGGCAAACTCCATTAGATTTCAAAGTCTGAAAGCCATTTATCTTTGGGGCTTTAGAAAGCGGCAGTCCCACCCTTTCCAAGGCCTACACGGAGGCCTGCCTCTCTCCAAATGCAACCTTGGAGAACATTGGAGAGATCACCATTTTTGTCGGGTCCACCCTCTCCAAGCATTGGGGCCGCACTCGGGCTTTCTGCCATCTCCAGGGTACATGCTCAATCAACCCCACCATGTGGTGGCAGCCAGGCTCTCCACAAACCCCAACGAATATGATTCAACCTCTCCAAGGCCTTAGGTGGCATGACTCTTCCACTGGAATGACGTGGAAGGACGATGTTCTGCCTTTGGGGCAAACTCACTCTCTTCATGGGCTTCGGTGGGTTCGCTCTCCTAGCCCAAGGCTTCTTGACTTCAGCCCTCAGCCTCCATGGTTCTGCCTCTGAGGTTATTTTTCCTTCAGTGTGTCTCTTCTCTGTCCCTCGCAGTCCAGACTGGCAGTGGTTCTCTTTACACAGAGCCCACAACACTCTCATTGGCTTTCTATGCAGTAGCCTTGGATCATGCCCATCAGACATAAAGAATTTCCATAAGTCTCTCCTGGATAATTCCATGTCCAATCCTGGCTTTCTCTGAAATGGCTGACTGGTTCCACATTTGGCCAAATCCTTATGTGAGGCACTATTCTCTGAGGTCTCCCTTCCTGGAAGCCCAGAATTTTCCAGAACATCAATTTTTGGTTTCTTTGTACCCAAGAGTCCAGTTCTTAGCTTATCTCTTTCCTGTCTCATTTCACTGTAAGCTGTGAGGAAAAACCAGGCTGCACTTTCGACAATTAATTTGGAGATCTCTTTTGCTAAATATCCAAGTTCACGGCTTTTAAAATCAGCCTTCCAGCCAAAGCCACTCGTCAATTTTGCCAGATTATCCATCATTTTAAAACAAGGCTCGTCTTCCTTCCAGTCTATAATATTATGTACCTCATTTCTGTCTAAGGCTTTATCAGAAATGTCTTTAGAGTCCACATTTCTACCAACAGTCTCTTCAAAGCAGTCTCTTCAAAGTATTCTAGGCCTTCTCTAGCAAGCTTCTCACAACTCTTCCAGAATCTTCCCCTTATCCATTTAAAAAGCCATTTCAACATGTTTGGCATTTACAAACCGCAGCAGCACCCCACCCTCTGGTACCAAAATCTGTTCTAGTTTGCCAGCTGCCGGAATGCAATATACCAGAATCGGAATGGCCTTTAAAAAGGGAATTCAGTAAGATTTTAAATTTATTATAAAGCTACAGTAATTAAAAGAGTGTGGTTCAAACAAAAGGACAGAGAAACAGATCAATGGACTATAATTAGGAATTTAGAAATAAACCCACACATCTATGGCCAAATGATTTTGACAAGGGGCCAAGCCCACTTAATTAGGAAATGCTGCTGGAACAGCATTGGATATCCCCATGCAAAAGAATAGAAGTGGATCCCATCTTACAACATATACAAAAAATAACTCAAAATGGACCAGTGATCTAGATATGAGGTAAAAGTTTAACACACTGAGAAGAAAAAATAGGGCAAATAGCTTTAGGACATTATGTTAGGCTTTGGACTCTTAGACTTTACACTAAAATCATGAGCAACAAAGAAAAAAACAGATAAATTGGATCCCATAAAATGAAAAAACTCCTGTATATGAAGGGACAGTCTTGAAGTGAAAAGACAACACACAGAATGGGAGAAATATTTGGAAATGATATATCTGATAAGAATTTAATATGCAGAATAAAGTACCACAATTCAGCAACAAAAAGACAAACAACCCAATTGAAAAATTGGGAAAAGACTTGAACAGACATTTTTCAAAAGAAGATAAACAAATGACCAATAAGCAAGCACATGAAAAGATACTCAGCATCATTAGTTATTTGGGAAATGAAAATCAAAGCCACAATGAGATATTGTTTCACACCCACTAGGATGGCTATTATTTTATTATTATTATTTTTTAATTTGCATATGGGCAGGAGGCACCAGGGATCGAACTCCAGACCTCCAGCATGGCAGGTCGGAGCTCTGCCTGCTGAGCCACGGCAGCTGCCCTATTATTTTTTTAAAAGCAGAAAATAACAAGTGTTGGCATGGATACAGACAAATAGAAGCCCTCATTCATTGTTGGTGGGAATGTAAAATGAGACAGCGACTAAGAAAAACAGTCTGGTGGTTCCCCATAAAGTTGAATATAGAATTACCATAAGACCTGGCAATCCCACTTTTAAGTATATTCCCCAAACAATTGAAAGCAGGGATTCGAACAGATATCTGTCCATTAATGTTCATAGCAGCATTATTCACAATAGCCAAAAGGAGAAAACAACCCAAGTGCCCATCAACAGATGAATAATAATAAACAAAATGTAGTATATAGTTTTCCAGTTGACCCAAATGATGGGATAAGATGCTCCAGGGTGCTGTTCACCTACAGAATCTTTCAACAATTAACAAAAGGTGGCAGAGCTATCTTCTTCAAAACTCTGGAAAACACTAAAAGAGTTGCAATAGCTGGGCAAGGGCTGAACTGATAAAACACACAGCTTTAAAATCTGTGGGAGAAACTCAAAATCGTAGGAGAAGTTGTGTCCTTACAACAGCTACAACACCTATACCTGGTACAGGGTGGAGCCATACTGCACCCTGGCACTGTTCTGGAGGGGGCACAGTAATCAATATGTGGATATTGGGGTGCCTATATGTTGGTGTCAATCTATCTGGTGGCAGCCTGAAAGACTGAACTAGGAAATTTATCTCAGTCTTACCTTCTCAGAACCTGCCCTGCAAGTGAAGCAGCATGAGGACAGCAGCTGAATAAGTACAAGAAATAATTAAGTTGAAACTGCCTGGGCAAAGATTTCTTGCTTTAAGTCATACAGTAGGGCACCGGGGAGGGAGAGAAAGTCTATTTCACAGAGAGTAGAGAGGGATCCGAATTCCTGCAAATGCAGGAATACTGGAGGCTATGAGGAAGCAAATCCCAGGAGAAGACAGAAAGTTCCCTGCACTTAATATTCACCTTGGGATGAACTTCTTGATAGGAAGGTTAAATTCTAAGGAGAGCGCCAGCCAAACAGTGCCACTTTCAAACGAGTGTAAGAGGTGTTTTTTATGTGTTTGTTAGCTACTGGCACTCAACAGAAGGTTGGAACTAGTAGAAGAAAGAATCAGTGGACTTGATGACAAGACAATTGAAATAGTTCTGGTTGAAGAGAAGAGAGAAAAAAGAATAAAAAATACAGAACAGAGCATAAAAGATACATGGGGGAAAAATCAAACACCAACATAGGCATTATGGAAGTCTCAGAAGGAGAAGAAAGTGAGATAGGGGCAGAAGAAATATTCAAAATGAAAATGGCAGAAAAACTTTCCAAATTCAATGAAAAGTCTGAATATGCTCATTCAAAAAGCCCAATGAACCCTAAAGAGGTTAAACTTGAAGAAAACCAAATCTAGACACGTAGTAACCAAATTGCCCAATGCCAAGGAAAAGGAGAGAGTCCTTGGCATTGCAAGAGAAAAGCAATGTGTGATGTAAAAGGGAGCCTTAAGATTAAGTTCTTATTTCTCATCAGAAACCATGGAGAAAGGAAGGCACTGAGATAAAATATTTAAAGTGCTGATTTCATAAAATTGCCAATCAAAAATTTTTTATGAGTGGGCCACGGTGGCTCAGCAGGCAAGAATGCTTGCCTGCCATGCCAGAGTACCCGGGTTCGATTCCCGGTGCCTGCCCATGTAAAATAAAATTTAAAAAAATTTTTTAAAAATTAAAAAATTTTATATGAGAATGTCTATCAAAAATGAGGGGGAGGTTAATACGTTCTGAGATAAATAAAAGCTGAGAGAGCTCATCATCTCTAGAATGGCCCTACTAGCAATGCTAAAAGGAGTTGTTCAGACTGAAAGGAAAGGACATAAGCAAGCCAATCAAAGCAGCATAAAGAAATAAAGAACTCTGGTAAGGATAACCAGATGGATAATTATAAATGTCACATTATTTTAATATATTTTCTGGAATGCAACTCCAGTTTTTACTTCTTACAGGATCTAAAATTCAAATGCAAAAAATAATGATAAACCTATAGTTTTAGACTCACAATATATAAAGATATATTTTCTAATAAGTACAACAAAAACGTGAGGGGGGTTTAAGGGGTATAGGAATAGTGCCTTTGTTTCCTACTGAAGTTGAATTGGTATCAAATAAAATGCGATTGTTATATACTTAGGAAGTTAAATTTTAGTCCCTTGGAAACCAAAAGAAATTCATTAAAAATATATACAAAAAGAAATGAAAAGGAACTCAAAATGGTACAGTAAAAAAATCAAATAAAGCCCCTGGCTAGCTTCCTGGTGACAGAAAGGGATGTAAATATTCTCTTATCCAAGAACAGGGGTAAGCACAACTGATCATTGATCACGGATTTTGATTAGGGAAATCAGATCACTGGGGGCCTGGCTATGAGGGAAGCTACTGTTTCAGTTCACCCTGGACAAAGGTGGTGGCAGCCAACATTTCAACCGGCCCTTGATAAGGTGGACACTTAAGTGGAGATTTAAAGATGCTGCGCTTCCTCAGGGCTGTGGGGAACAGTTAACTGAATGGCTGCATTTGCTGGGCAGGCCAGGAAATCTCAGCTTTGGGAAACTGTCAGAGAAGCTCTTCATGCCCTTCCTGATCTCCTTTCCCCAGAGCACTCTGGAACTAGTCTGCACACCCTTTGTGGGACCCTGGCCCTGTTTTGGCTAGGAAAGACTAATTTAAGAATATCGTCTCCATTGTGCCCTCCTTCCATAATTTGCCTTCCAGGCAAAAGCAGCTTGAGAAAACAACAGGAGTATAAAATCTATAGAGGCAGACAGAGTGAGACAAAGGCCTGCAGGCTTCAAACCCTGGGAAAAGGAGGTCTGTCTCCTGGGAAACAGAGGACACAGTCAAACTCCTATAACCAGGGGAACTCTAAAACAATTAACAAGGAAAAACCTAGGGCAGTACAGAAGCCCAGAAAGATTGGGAAAACCCCACACATTGCATTTACGTTGGACAGACTTTCCTGATAGGAGGGCTGAGCCTCCAAAAAAACCTCTGTCTTATCACTAGCTGGTTACAAAAACAATAAGCAGACATCTCGGGGAATAAATCCCAGAGTTAACATTTTAAAATAAACAGTGTGCAACAAAAAAGTATAAGACAAAGAAACAGGAAATGATGGCTCATTCAAAGGAAAAGGATAAGAATCTAGAAAGCAGCAACAAAGATGAGACTGTGGACATACAGACGACAACCTTTAAAAAAAAAGTCTTAAAAATGCTCAAGGAGATGAAGGAAAATGCAGAGAAAGAACTAAATGATATTAGGAAAACAATGAACTAGCAATGTGAGACTCTCAGTAAAGACAGAAAATTTTACAAAGGACCCAAACAGAACTACTGGAGCTGAAGACTACAATAAATGCTCAGGAAGGTTTCAAGAGCAGTTTGGAGCTAGAAGAAGAAAGAATCATGGAACGTGAAGATAGAAAAGTTGAAATAAGTCAGGCTGAGAAGCAGAAAGGAAAAAGAATTATTAAAAGAGAAAATAGCCTAAGACACCTCTGGGACGTCATCAAGCACAACAATATATGTACTATGGGAGTCCCAGAAGGAGAAAAAAGAGAGAAAGGGGCAGAGGAAGAGCCAAAGAAATAACGACAGAGAACATCCCAAACTTAGCGAAAGATGTGAATACGTACATCCAAGAAGCTTAGAGAACAGCAAACAGGATAAACATGAAGAAAAGTACACCTTATCATATACTGATCATCCTACTGAATGCAAAGGACAAGGAGAGAGTTCTGAAAGCTGCAAGAGAAAAGCAATGTGTTACATACAAGGGAATCCCAATTAGATTTCTCATGAGAAATCATGAAGGCAAGAAGGCAGCAGGATGAAATACCTGAAGTGCTGAAAGAAAACAACTGCCATCAAAGTATTTTATATCTGGTCACACTCTCTTTCAAAAATGAGGGAGAGATGAATTCTCAAATAAACATAAGCTGAAAAGTTCATTACCATGAGCCCTGTACTGCAATGTTAAAGGGAATTCTTCAGACAGAAAGGGAAGAACACTAGACATTGGTTCAAAGCAGCATAAAAAAATAAAGAACTGTGGTGAATTTAAAAATTCAGGTAACTATAAATGTCAGTATTACTATAGTGTACTGTATGGTATATAACCCCACTTCTTACTTACAGGTGCTAAAAGCAAATGCATAAAAACTGATGATAAATCTATGTTTCTTGGCATACAATGTACAAGTATATAAATGGTAACAACTACAAAACAAATGGCAGGGGACAGAGGGGTATAGAAAAAGTACAGGTGCATGCTACTGAAATTAAATTGGTATCAAACCAAATATGACTGCTATATATTTTGCCCCTTGGAAACCACAAGGAAAACAGATAAAAAAATATATATCCAGATAAAAAGGAGAAGGTACTCAAGATGGTACAACACAAACACACAAACAAATAAATATAAAAGTAGGCATTAGTGAATGTGAAAGACAAAAAAGGTGTAAGATTTACAAAAGCTAAATAAAATTATTATATTATCAGTAGTGACTTTATTTTTACTTTTTAATTTTTTTGCATGGGCAGGCACCGGGAATTGAACCCAAGTCTCTAGCATGGCAGGCGAGAACTCTGCCTGTTGAGCCATCGTGGCGTGCCCCAGTAGTGACTTCAAATGTAAATGGATTAAACTCTCCAGGCAAAAGGCAGATATTGGCAGAACAAGTATAAAAGCAGGACCTCACTTTATGTTATCTGCAATAGTCTCACTTTAAATTCAATGTCACAAGCGGATAAGAATGAAAGGATTGAAAACTATACACCATTCAAAAAGCAATCGAAAGAGAGTTCAGGTAGGTAGTTATACTAATACTGTGTAAAATAGTTACAAAGTTACAAAGGGGACAAAGTTGGTCATCATATACTGACAAAAGGGACAATTCAATAGGAAGATGTAACAATTATGAATATACATGCACCTACCAGCAGAACTCCAAAGCATATGAAGTAAATATTGACATAGTTGAAGCTCTACATTAATAATAGGAGATTTTAATACACCACTCTCAATAATGAATAGAACACCTAGTCAGAAAGTCAGTAAGGAAGTATAAGACCCGATACCCTAAATCAACCAGACCTAACAGACACATACAGAACAGTTCACCCAACAAAAACAGAACACATGGATCATTGTCTACGAGACACCATATGCTGGGTCGCAAAACAAGTCTCAATAAATTAAAAAATATTGAATCCTACAATGTAAATACTCCAACCACAATGAGATGAAGCTAGAAATTAATAACAGAGGGAGAAACAGAAAATTCACAAATATGTGGAAATTAAACAACATACTCTTAAACAACTAATGGGGCAAAAAAGAAACCCCAGTAAAATTAGGAAATAACTTGATAGAAATGAAAATGAAATTACAATACCAAAACTTACATAGCAAAGATAGTGCTAAGAGGGAAATCTATAGCTCTAAACACTTTCATTAGAAAAGAAGAGAGATTTCAAATCAGAAACATAATCTCAAATTGGAAGAAGTACAAAAAGAAGAGAAAACTAAAGCCAAAGGGAGCAGAATGAAGGAAATAAAGATAAGAACTGAGACAAATGAAATAGAAAAAAAAAATGGAGAAAATCAACAAAACCAAAAGTTGGTTCTTTAAAAAGATCAATAAAATTGGCAAACCATTAGCTAGACTGACAAAAGAACAAAGAGAGAGGATATGAATAACCAAAATCAGAAATGAAAAAGGGGACACTGCTAGAGACCCTGCTGAAGTAAAAAGGAGTATAAGAGGATATTATAAATAATTGTATGCCAATTAATTAGATAACCTAGATGAAATGGACAAATTCATAGAAACATACAAATGATCTAAATTGACTCAAGAAGAAACAGAAGATCTCCACAAACCAATTACTAGTAAAGACATTGAATCAGTTGTAAAAACACTTTCCAATAAAGGAAAGCCTAGGACCAAATGGTTTCATAAGGGAATTCTACCAAATATTCAAAGAAAACAATGCTAATTCTGCTCAAATTCTTTCAAAAAATTAAGGGATGGAATACTCTCCAATTCATTCTATGAGGCCAAGATCACCCTCATATCAAAGGCAGGTTAAGATATCACAAGGAAAAAAAACTACAGAACAATATCTCTTATGAATATAGATGAAAAAATCCTTAACAAAATACTAGCAAATTGAATCCAACAGCAGAATAAAAGGATTCTGCACCATGATCAAGTGGTGTTGACCCCTGGTATGGAAGGCTGGTTCAACAAAAGAAAATCAATTAAAATAATACACCACATTAACAGATTGAAGGAAAAAAACCACATGATCATCTCAATTGATGCAGAAAAGGCATTTGGCAAAATTCAGCACCTCTTCAAGATAAAAACAAACAGAACACTAGGAATAAAAGGAAACTTCCTCAACATGATAAAGGGCAGAGATGAAAAGCCCATAGTTAACACTATACTTAATGATAGAAGACTGAAAGCTTTTCCTTTAAAATCAGGAACAAGACAAGGATGCCCACTGTCATCACTGTTATTCTCAGCATTGTACTGCAAGTTCTTGCCAGAGCAATTAGGCAAGAAAAAGAAATAAAAGGCATTCAAAATGGAAAGAAGAAATAAAACATTCCTTATTTGTAGATGATATGATCCTATATCTAGAAAATCCTGAAAAATCCACAACAGAGTTCTCAGAGCTAATAACTGAATTCAGCGAAGTGATGGGGTACAAGATCAACACTCCAAAATAACTTGTGTTTCTAAACACAAGCAACAAACACTTGGAAAAACAAAATCAAGAAACAAATTCCATTAACAATAGCAACTAAAGAAATCAAATAACTATGAATAATTCTAACTAAGGATGTAAAGGACTTACACATAGGAAACTACAAAATATTGCTACAATATACTGAAGAAAGACATTCCATGGACATGAACTAGAAGACCAAATATCGTTATAATGCCAGTCCTACCCATAAACAACTTATAGATTCAATGCAATCCCAATCAAAACTCTAAAAACCTTTTTTGAAAAAAATGGAAAAGTCAATCATCAAATGTATATGGAAGGGTAAGGGGCCCTGAATAGCTAAAGCCGTATTGAAACAAAGAATGAACTTGGAGGATTCATATTCCCTGATCTTAAAACTTATTACAAAGTCACAGTAATCAAAATAGCATGGTACTGGCACAAAGACAGACATATAGAACAACAGAATTGAATTGAGAGCTCAAAAATCATCACTCACATTTATGAGCAATACAAAAAAAAAAAATGGAGAAGGACCAAAACATCATCCTTTATACGAAAATCAATTCAAAGTGGATCTAGCTCTTAATATAAGAGTTAGGACATTAAACTCCAAGAAGAGAATGCATGGAAGCACCTTTAGCACTTGGCATCAGGCAATGGTTTCTCAGACTTTAAACCCAAAGCATAAGCTAAAAAGAAAAGAAAAAAATAGATAAATGGGACTTCATGAAAATTAAAAACTTCTGTGTCTCATAGGACTTTATCATGAAAGTAAAATGATAACTTACATAACAGGAGAAAATATTTGAAAACTACATATCTGATAAAAGTTTAATATGCAGAATATATTTAAAAAATCCTCCAACTCAACAACAAAAAGATAAACACCCAATTAAAAAATGAGCAAAAGACTTAAATAGACTTCTCTCCACAGAAGATATAAAAAAGGCCAGAAAGGACAAGAAAAGATGCTCAGTATTATTAGCCATCAGGGAAAGGGAAATTAAAACCATAATGAGATATAATTTCACATCCAGAAGAATGGCTTCTAATAAAAAAAAGTAAAATAACAAGGGCTGGAGAAGACATCAGAAATAAGAATACTTGTTCTTTGACTTGGGCAGTGTAAAATGTTCAGCTGCTGTGGAAGACAGTTTGGTGGTTGCTCAGACAACTACATATAGAACTACCACATAACCTGGCAATCCCATGACGAAGGATATGCCCCAAAGAACTGACAGCAGGGATTTGAGCGGGTTTTTACACACCGATGATCACAGCAGAACTATTCACAAATTCCCAAAAGGTGGAAGCAATCCAAATGTCAATCAACTGACAAATGGACAAATAAAATGTGGTACATATGTACAATGGAATATTATTCAGTCTTAAAAAGTAATGAATTTCTGACACATGAACATGGATGAACCTGGAAGACATTATATTGATTGAAATAAGCTAGACTCAAAAGGACAAATATAGTATGATCTCACTGATTTGAGACAATTAGAATAAGCAAACTCGACTCAGAATCTAGAATATATAGGGGATGGGCTGGGGATTGGGAATGGGAAGATAAGCTTTAAAATGTACAGGGTTCCCAACTGGAATGATGGAAATGTTTTCATATGGATGGTAGTGATGGTAGCACAACATTTTGAATGCAGTTAATAGTGCTGAAATAAGTATTTCAATTTTATTAAAAGGGAAAATGTTACATTGTATATATGGTAAAAGAATAACAACAACAAAATCTATGGAACTACAACACACAGTGAGCCATAAGTTAAACCATGGACTTTCATTAATAGTAAAATTATAAAATGTGCTATCATCAATTCTAAGAAATGTTTCACACCAATGCAAGGTGTTGATGGTGGGAATCTGTATTTTCTGTATGGTTGTTCTGTAGACCCACAACTTCTTTAATATAAAAAAAATCCAACAAATATGAAAATAGGCATTAATAGAGGAATTGAAATAGAAAAAAAGGTAAACTCTGCAAAGGCAGAGATTCGCAAAATGGATAAAAAACATGGTACAACTATTTACTGTATTCAAGAGACACTTAAGACACAAGCAGGATGAAAATGAAAGCATGGAAAAAAATATACCATGTAAATAGCAAATGAAAGAGAGCTTGGGTACTATGCTATTATTATCATGCAAATAGACTTTAAGTCAAAAACTTACGAGGAACAAAGAAGGTCATTATAAACTGATAAAAGGGTCGATTCGGTAAGACACAGCAATTTTAAATATATATGTACCTAACAGCAGAGTCAAAAATACATGAAACAAATACTGACAGATTTCAAGGGAGAAATAAATGATCCTACTTTAATAGGAGGATACTTCAATACATCACTTCCAATAACTGATAGAACATCTGGACAGAAGAACAACAGTGAAATAGAAGACTTGTTGGTAATAAAAATCAATTAGAACCAAGAGACATCCATAGAGCCTGTCATGGTTAGGGACATGTTTATGTGATTGGGCAAGTGTTGGCCTGTTAGGACATTTCATAGGATTAGATCATGATCACGTCACCTGCATCCACAGCTGATTCCATTTGTAATCAGCCAAAGGGGAGTGTCTTCTACAATGAGTGATGCTTAATCTAATCACAGGAAGCCTTTTAAGGAGGATTCAGAGGAGATGGGTCCCATTCCTGCTTCGGCTGGTGAGCCTCTCCTGTGGAGTTCATCCAGACCCTCCATCGGAGTCATCGGCTTCACAGCCTGCCCTGTGGATTTTGGATTCTGTGTTCCTGCGGTCACGTGAGACACTTTTATAATTTTATATTTGCAAGTGTTCCCTGTTGATTCTGTTTCTCTAGAGAACCCTAACTAATACAGAGCTCTTCGCCCAACAGTAGTAGAATACATGATCTTCACTAGTACAAATGATCATTTTCTAAGATGGACCAGATGGCCACAAAACACAGCTCAATAAATGAAAAAATCAAACACTTTATCTTCTCTGACAACTAAAGAATTAAGCTAGAAATCAATAACAAAGAGTGTTTCTAGTTTGCTAGCTTCCGGAATGCAATATACCAGGAACGGAATGGCTTTTTAAAAGGGGAATTTAATAAGTTGCTAGTTGTTCTGGTTTGCTAGCTGCTGGAATGCAATATACCAGAAACAGAACGACCTTTAAAAAGGGGAATTTAATAAGTTGGTAGTTTACAGTTCTAAGGCCGAGAAAATGTTCCAATTAAAGCAAGTCTATAGAAATGTCCAATCTAAGGCATCCAGAGAAAGATACGTTGGTTCAAGAAGGCCAATGAAGTTCAGGGTTTCTCTCTCATGTGAGAAGGCATATGGCGAACACAGTCAGGGCTTCTCTCTCAGCTGGAAGGGCACATGACAAACATGGCGTCATCTGCTAGCTTTCTCTCCTGGCTTCTGGTTTCATGAAGCTCCCCAGGAGGTGTTTTCCTTCTTCATCTCCAAAGGTCACTGGCTCATGGACTCTCTGCTTCATGGTGCTGCAGCATTCTCTGCTCTCTCCGAATCTCCTTCATTCTCCAAAATGTTTCTTCTTTTATAAGACTTCAGAAACTAATCAAGACCCACCCAAATGGGTGGAGACACGCCTCTACCTAATCCAGATTAACAGCCACTTTGATTAAATCACATCTACAGTTAGATGATCTGATTACAGTTTCAAACATACAGTATTGAATAGGGATTATTCTACCTTTATGAAATGGGATTTTGATTAAAACATGGCTTTTCCAGGGTCATACATCCTTTCAAACCAGCACACTAGTTTACAGTTCTAAGGCTGAGAAAATGTCCCAATTAAAATAAGTCTATATAAATGTCCAATCTAAGGAACCTAGGGAAAGATACCTTGGTTCAAGAAGGCCGATGAAGTTTAGGGTTTCTCTCTCAGGTGGAAGGGCACACGGCAAACACAGTCAGAGTTTCTCTCTCATCTGGAAAGGCATATGGTAAACATGGTCAGGGTTCCTCTCTCATCTGGAAGGACACCTGGCAAACACAGTGTCATCTGCTAGCTTCTTCCCCTGGCTTCCTGTTTCATGAAGCTCCCCAGGAGGCATTTTCCTTCTTCATCTCCAAAGGTCACTTGCTGGTGGACTTTGCTTCTCGTGGCTATGTTGTTCCGCTCTGCTCTCTCTGAATCTCCTTCTTCAAAATGTTTCCTCTTTTATAGGACTTCTGAAACTAATCAACACCCACCCAAATGGGTGGAGACACATTTCCCCCAATCCAGCGTAACAACCACTCCTGATTGGGTTACATCTCCAGGGAGATGATCTAATTACAGATTCAAACATACATCATTGAATAGGGATTATTCTGCCTTTACAAAATGGGATTTAGATTAAAACATGGCTGTTCTAGGGGACATACATCCTTTCAAACCAGCACAAAGGGAGAACAGGAAAATTCACAAACATGTGGAAATTAAACAACATACTTGTGGAGGGCCAGGAGCAATCGATCAGGCCCAAGCAGGGAAAGTCCCCACAACACTGGAGCGGAATGTCCCCAAGAATTAAACAATAACCAACGTTAGGAAACTGAGGGAAAGGGATGTGTTTTGGCAACAGCTAATGGCATTTTTCTGCTTCTTTGATATACCTGCTTGCTAGCAACTGCAAAACCACACATGATTTTAGCCTTTACAAGCATACCTTGAAAACCTCTGGGGGCTGCTCTCTGAATCTTCCTTCTTGGAAGTTTCTGAGGCAGTCGCCGGCCAGCTAATAAAGACTCCAAATTGGCTTGCAGTTTTGAATTATGTGGTCTCTCTTTTGGTGCACCCCACAACAATACTCAACTCACAGGATGAAGAAGAAATGAGGGATATTAGGAAATATGTTGAGGTAAATGAAAACGAAAATACAATGTATCAAAATGTATTGGGATTAGAGACTTCAGGGAAGATGGCCAACTAGAGTAGCTTGAGATTAGCCCTGTTCCATGGAAAAGTTAGAGAAGGGACAGGAGGGTGACTGAGGTGGCAATTTAGGAGTGCGGCTAACCTGGCAGGAGCCTTCTGAACCACATGCGGCAGTACGGGTTGCAGAGGCCAAGGAACTGAGAGACAGAAAGCTGGAGCCTGGTGTGTAGATGCGGAGCCACAGAGCCCACGGGAGTGCACCAATGGGAAGGTAGGACTAGGAAGTAAGCCAAGCCGCGTTCCTTGGGTGCGCTACCCTCACCAGTGCAGCCCTGCAACCGGTGACTCATCCCACACCCCATGCACCTGAAACCCATCATCTGCTCCCATTCCCTGCACTCCAGGCGCCCCTACCCCACCACCCTCAGTGCACATACCTGCCCCCACACCTCCATCCCAAGTGCAGCCCAATGCACCTCTCCTGCATACCTCCCAAGCACTGCCTCCCTCTTCCTGTTCCCTGCAGGCTGTTGCCAGTGCATAAATGTTGTGGGCAGTAATCTCCATACCTAAGCTAACCCTGGCCCCCCCCCCCCCCCCCCCACAGTGTCGTATAGCCTCACCCCCCTTTCCCTGAGGTCAGCACATCCATTTATGGCACTCCCAGGCCCACACATGCACACGGGCCCCCAATCACATCATTCAGCTCTGGGAACTGTGCTTTACAGCAGTCCTAGAACCACGCATGCGC
>PVIY010039600.1:0-22972 GCA_004026745.1 Myrmecophaga tridactyla
CTCATGAACAAAATGTGGTATATGCGTATGAAGGTAAGATGAAATGACATCCTGAAGCACATGACAAGATGGATGAGCCTTGAGAACATAAGGCTGAGTGAATAAGCCACACACAAAAGGATAGATACTGTGTGACTTCACTTTTATGACCATGATAAAGGTAAAACTCACAGTCTTATAATACAGAATATGGGGGACTTAGAGATACATAGAAGCTAGAGGTGGGTGAATAGCTAGTGAACACAGTTGAACTCCAATGTAAGGGAATAGATAAGAGTGAAGGCAGTTCACTAGTAGGTCTAGAAATAATATTACCATATTGAAGATGCACAAGATTGAAAGTAGTTGTATAGACCTATGTGTCCCACTGATTAACACTAGAAATGCAAATCAGTCCTTGCAAGAACTACTTCAAAGGTATGATTCATGTACAAAGAGTGTTTAAGTCCAGGGTACAGAGGGGAAACTGCTATTGCATGTTATGGGCTATGTTTAAAAGGAAAACATCAGCACGACCACTGCAACAGCAGAGGTAAATAATGGGTGGAGGGACAAGAGTTAAGAGGAGGTTTAGAGTTCCTATTTGGTGAAGGTGTGTTTATTTGTTTTCTTTCTCTTGGGAACAATAAAATTACCTAAAATTGAGAGTTTTCACAGACTGTGGACTTTGGGCACTATACATGATCCCTGATAAATGCAGGTAGCTGAAGGATGCACTGACTGAGAAGTAGATTGCCAAACAATGGTGTATACTTATGAATGAATGTTGTGCTGCTACAAAAAAAGGAATGAGGTCATGAGGCAAGCAATGATGTGAATGAACATGTGAGACATTTATTGAGGCAAAATAAACCAGAAACAAAAGAACAATAAAGTATGGTCTCCTTTAGAAAATGCTTACAAGAAAACGGGGGCTAGATTGTAAGCTTTTATTCCAGACACATTTAGTCTGGAGTGGTAATTATTATTTCTGGATTTTGAGAAGCTATTATACATACATGTATAATGTATATACATTATATATAATGATATTTAGAGATAATAAGAATGAAGCCCATCAGGTTTGGGGTTAAAGTAACTCAGAACACGGGGGTAAGGAAGATAATGTCTATATTTTAGAACCACACATACTCTTTGAGACCAATGGAAGAAAAGTTTATTTGGTCTGGAACCGAAATTTTCTATAGTACATAATAGCTCATTTGAACAATTGAAACACAAGGAGCCCAGAATAAGAAAGAAGTCATTTAATCTTGTATAGCCTAATGTAATGCCTGGATACATCCTAGAGTATATTAAACAGATAGTCAAAAAGTACTGGTAAAGTCCCTTGATGGATGGAAGTAAAAATACGGGACTATTAAACTTTACCATCAGAAAATCCCCTGATACTGTGTCAAACTTCAGGAACACCCAAAATCAATAGGCCATGCCCATGACCTTGAGGCTTACTCTTGCGAAGTTTATGTAAGTAGCAGAGACACTTAGCCTACCTCTAGGTATGCCTAAGAGTGACTTCTGGAGGACCTCTTTTGTTGCTTAGATGTGGCCTCAGTCTCTCTAAGCCCAACTCTGCAAGTGAGATAATCGCCCTTTCCCCTGTGTGGGACATGACATCCAGGGGTGAAAGTCTCCCTGGTGATGACTCCCAGGGATGAATCTGGCCCTGGCTCCAAGGGGTCAACAATTCCATACCAACCAAAAGGGGGGAAAGAATTGTAACTAATAAAGTATCAGTGGCAGAGAGAGTTCAAATAGAGTCAAGAGGCTTCTCCGGAGGCTGCTCTTAAGCAAGCTTCAGTTAGACCTTGCTACCTATCATAATCTGCCAAACCCCAACCCTAACCATTCCAGCCTAAAGAACACCTAAGGCAATATATAAGATTCCACAAGGGTTCCATGCGCTAGAGTAACTTTTGAGAATCCTACAACCTCCAGATGGGTCCCTGGACCAGATAAGTCCTGAAACCTAGAGGACCCAGCCTCTCCAGGACATCAGATAGTTCCATCTCCCTACCCCATATTAGTGACCGACCCTTCCAACATGAAAAAGTTAAAATGGCCATAGCCCAAACACCCCTAAAGAAAGGGATAGAAAGATCAAAGGTGATTGTGGAACTATACAGAGAAGATAGGATTTAACAAATGAATATGACTGCTGAATCATTAAATTGATATTTCTTTTAGTCTCCAATATCTTAGAGCAGCTAGAAGTAAAAACCCAAAATTGTGGAATTGTAATCCATGTCAAACTCTGAAATATGTTCTACAACTGATTGTAGTGCTGTGCTTTGAAATTTATAGCTTCTTTGTATATATGTTATTTTTCACAAAAAAAAAGGAAGAGAAAAGTTGATTGTGGTGATGAAAAAGTATTTAAGCCTTCTAGCATCCTATATTCTGAAGCAGCTAGAAGGAAAAAGCTGAGAGGATCTATGGGAGCCCATGACAAACTCTGTTCTATAACTACTTGTTGAAGAGTGGTTTGAAAACGATTGCTTTTTTATTTCTTTGTTTTGTATATATGTTGTATTATACAATTAAAAAGTTTTTAAAAATTGCTACATTGGAAAGCAAAATTATATAAGTAATTTTTTCTTCCAAAAAACCCCAAGCAGTCTACTCCCATCTCAGTAAATAATAAATATGAACATGTTTGCAAAGTTTCCATTTGTTCTAATTGCTTCATATACATTAACATATTTAAATAATTACAATCATACTACAACTAGGTATTATTTTATACATCTTTTTGTTGATAAAATCACATACAAACATTCTTGACCAACAAACATTCCCTACATGGTTTACAAAAATGGCTCACAATATCATCACATAGTTGCATATTCATTGCCATGATTGCTTTTTTTGAACATCTGCATCACTCCAGCAAAAGAAATAAAAAGAGAAAAAACTCATACATATCATACTCCTTCCCCCTCCCTCTCATTAACCACTAGTATTTCCATCTGCTCAATTTATTTTAACCTTCATTCTCCTATTATTTGTTTATTTTTAATCCATATTTTTTATTCATCTCCATACCTTAGATAAAAGGAGCATCAGACACAAGGTTTTCACAATCACACACAGTCACATTGTAAAAGCTATATCATTATACAGTCATCTTCAAGAAACAAGGCTATGGGAAAACAGCTCTACAGTTTCAGATACTTCCCTCTAGTCACTCTAATACACCATAAACTAGAAAGTGGATATCTATATAACACATAAGCATAACCTCCAGGATAACCTCTTGATTCTGTTTGAAATCTCTCAGCCACTGACATTTAGTTTTTTTCTCATTTCTCTCTTACCCATTTTGGTCAAGACATTTTTCTCAATTCCTTGATGCCAGGTCCCGGCTCATCCTGGAATTTCTTTCCCACATTGCCGGGGAGATTTATACCCTAACTAGGTATTATTAATCTGTTTTATAGACTACAAAACTGAGGCCCAGAGAAGTTAAATAACTTGCCCAAGGCTATATAAAGAATCAAACTTAGGCAGTCTGGCTCCACACTCATGATTCTAACTTACACTGTTCCCTTTCTAAACGGAAGCTTCATTCTAGAAAGTCAAGTCAATATCCTTTACTCCGTTTTTCTCTCTCACCTTACATCTAATTCATCAGGTTCCATATTCACAATCAAACCAGAAGCTGACCCCATCTCACCACCTCCACAGCTATCACCCTGGCCCAAGCCACTATCATGTCTCATCTGGATTACTGCAAAAGCTTTCTCATTGAGCTCGCTGATTCTACCCTTAACTTTCTACAATTTGTTCTCAACACAACAGCAAGAGTGATCCACTCTTGTTCTCAAAACCCTTAACTTACACACGAGTAAAACTCCTTAGAATAGCCTATGATTCCCTGCATGATCCATTCCCAGCCATAGAGCTACCCCCCACTACCCCCACCACTATCTTCTTGCCTTCTCGGTTTCAGCTGCATCGGTCTCCTTGCAAAACACACTTTCAACTCACGGCCTTTATCCTGGCTGAGTCAATTAGATATGTATATGGGAAATAATGAATCCTAATCTCTGCCTGCCCTAGTACAATGGGCTGAATTGTCAAACAGACTCCTGCAAAGTACAAATCTTTTCCAATGCTGAACTTCACCTAGAACTATTGAAGGATAGAGGAAATAAACAGTGGCCACCAGTATAGCTCCAGGATCTGGGATGCCGTCAGAAGCAGAATCCCCAAAACTGCCTTTGCTGTGTTGGGAGGTATTTTGGTTTTGTAATGACAGGCAAGTGCTAATTCTCAGGCAGCACACAGGAAAGGTGCTTAGTTCCAGGATCACCAGAAAAAAAAAAAAAAACAGAATAAAAGCACACCCTTTCTACTCCATTGGCCCTGCCCCTGAAGCATAAATGCTATTCCAAATTCTTTCATTGATTAGCTTTTCTGTTCATCTGTTCATTCTTATTTGTGTATATTATTCCATTGTGTGAATATACCATGGACTTGGGTTGTTTTCAGTTATCATGTGTTTTAGTTTGCTAGATGCCAGAATGCAATATACCAGAAACAGCGGCTTTTAAAAGGGGGAATTTAATAGGTTGCAAGTTAACAGATTTTAGGCTGTGGAAATATCCTAAGTAAAGCAAGTCTACAGGAATGTCCAATCTAAAGCATCCAGGGAAAGATACCTTGATCCAAGAAGGCTGATGAAGTTCAGGGTTTCTCTCTCAAATGGAAAGGAACATGGTGAATACTGTCAGGGTATCTCTCTTACCTGGAAAGACATGTGGCAAACATGACAACATCTGATAGCTTTCTTTCCTAGCTTCCTGTTTCATGAAGCTCCCTGGGAGGAATTTTCCTTCTTCATCTCCAAAGGTCACCAGCTAGTGGACTCGCTGCTTCTGGTGCTATGTCATTCTACTTTCTCAGAATCTCCAGTTTTCTCCAAAATGTTTCCTCTTTTATAGGATTCCATAAGCTAATCAAGACCCACCCAAATAGGTGGAGACATGTCTGTACCTAATTCAGCTTAACAACCACTCTTGATTGAATCACATGTCCAAGGAGATGATCCAATTACAGATTCAAACATACAGTACTGAATAGGGATTAGAAGAAATGGCTGCCTTTACAAAATGGGATTAGAATTAAAACATGGCTTTTCTAGGGTACATACATCCTTTCAAACCACACATCATGTCTACAAATAGCAGTTCTGTGAATACTCCAGTCCATATGTTTTACTGCACATATGTATTTATTTATAGGAGGTATATTCATGGAGGTGGGATTGCTTGGTCATAGGGTACATGTTCTACTTTTAGTATGTGTAATACTGCCAATATTCCATTATGGTTGCATTGATTTACACACTTCCCAGTAATATATGACAGTTCTGGGTGCTCCATAGACTCATGTCTTAGTCTTTTCCATTTTTAAAATTTTGACCATTTTGGTGCAAGCTAAATTTAGTTCATAGTGTTTTAATTTGCATTTTTTTGAAGACTAATGAAGTTGAGCCCCTTTTCCTATGTGTGTTGGTCATTTGGGTATCTTCTCTACACAGTGCCTGGTCAGATTTTTTTGCTTATGTTATCATGTTTCTTGATCTAGATGCCACACAGATGTATTCACCTTAAAAAGAAATTGGATGGTACACATCTTTGTTTGTAAGTTATAATTCTATAAAATTTCAAAAGCTGAATTTTAATGCATTAAAATGAGGCATATATATTCCAAATCACTATGATCCCCAATTTTGTCTGTGATCTTACTCTGGACCTACTTCATTGTTCTGACTTTCTGGCCTCGAAGGCATTTAAATTTGAGTCCCGGGGTAAGTTAGCTAAGGTCTCTTGGCCCTTTCCCACCCCCACATCCTTCCACTGTGATACATAATTTTCACATTAGGTTGATTTCTTCAAAACAAGAAATGATCCAAAAGGACTTGCCTCATCATTAGATGGGCAAAGTTATGAAATGGATGTAGTCATTCTGACTGGATAACGCCTTGATTTAAACTTTGGGAAGTTATTCATGTACAAAAATATTCCATATTGAATCTTCTTCTACCAAATGATGGTAGAGAAAGTTGTTAAAAAGTCTGACAAAAGTTTTTCAATTACCAAGTGGTCCACAGAATCTGTGTGCATACCCACAAAGAATAACAATTTCAAACAGATGAAACTGAGAAAAGAAACAGATGGGTATCTGGTTGACTAAGTAAATACTGATATCTGAAGCATTCACAAAGTGAGGTCCCAGATTGCTCAGTCAAACTCCATATGAATTTTCAGATGTGATTCCAGGAACTTGGTGGCTCAGGAATATCAAGCAATTACTTTGAATACCAGAGACACTTGAATCATCCAGTATATTGTACCTCAGAGTTCATACAGGAGGGCTGGACATCTACTTATAAATGTACACTGATAGACTTTTGCCTGGAATTCAGTCTGGACATTAACATTTCAGGGTCTTGCACAAGCGTACAAATGGAGGCTCCTATATCAAATATACATACTTTAAAATTATAGTTCCAGCTTGTCCAGCCCATGTTTCCACACTGGGTCACACACTCTTCTTCCTGGGGTTTGCCCTTACAGCCTGGATACCAAAAAAGCTATACTCTCCCTCTGCCCTGTGAAATCACAAGTAGTAGAATGGAACTGTTGGGTCCATGATCAGGACTCTTAGGCAGTGACCCAAGCCCACATAATCCACCAAGACTAACCTGATAAACCTCTCCTGAGAAACAGGGCAAGTTTTCCCTTAACCACACCTCATTTTATGGACTACTGATTTTAAGTGTCTCACAAAGTCACATCTTCAGAGCAAAGAAAAGAGGGAACCCAGTTACACAGAGAGCCACTCTGCAGGGCCATCAGCTCAGTTGGAGCCCCCAGTCCTGAATCTTCAGTTTAGAGGGTTAGTCTTGATAAGTTATCAAGATACGATAACTTTTTAGACCAAAAAAGAGAAAAAGATTTCTAATTGTAAAATAAATGTGTTGGAGGGCAATCAGATGGTTCACAGAATTGGGTAGAGGAATCAAGAACCAGTCACTGAAAGCAAAGAAGCTGAGGAAGCAGAGGACACAGGCAAAATCACTCAGTTAGGACTATCTGCTTAAAATTCTGGTCTCCTCTTCACCCCCAGTGGCCTGACACCAGTAACCCTTGACAGCATCTTAAAACCATCTGTGGCTTATTCAGGTACTTAATGAACAAAATCAGGGATGTGTTTTATTTGTTCATGTGGTCAGAAATACAATATACCAGAAATGGGTTCACTTTTATAAAGGGAATTTATTAAGTTACAAGTTCGAATAGTTCTAAGGCCATAAAAATGTCCAAACTAAGGCATTCAGAGAAAAATACCCTGACTCAAGAAAGGCTGGATCTGGGAAGACATGTGGCTGGTGTCTGCTGGTCCTTTAGCTCCCTGGTTCAAAAAGCATCCCTAGGGGGCATTTTCTTTCTGCATCTCCAAACCTCTAGGTCTCATGTTGGCTCTGAAGCTTTGTCTAAAATGGGTCCCTCTTAAAGGACTCCAGTAAACAACCCACCTTGAATGGGTGGAGACATATCTCTATGGAAACCACCAAATCAATAAGTCTCACCCATAGATGAGTGTGTCATATCTCCATGGAAACAATCAAAAAGATCCCACCCAACAATATTGAATGAGGATTTAAAAACACAGCTTTTGGGGGGTATACAACAGTTTCAAACTGGCACAGAAGGAATTAGTCAATGGTTCATTGTCTAAGAAAATAAGAGCTCTTCAAATAATTTAACATAACTTCTTCCACCTTTTGTAAAGGTGGAATCATAACATAAAAGTAAGTATTTTTCTTCCCATTTTTCAGACAAAACAAGGAAGCTTATGTAACTTACTAAGGATATGGTATTAAGTACAACCGAATGGGTCAGTAAAACTGCATTTCATCCTATTTCTAGTTGGAGAAGTTGGAAAGATAAAAACCACATTTGCTATGCTCAATTACAACTAGGATTTTATTCCACCAAATAGATGCATTCCCATGAGATTTGGAAGGGGTCTATGATGTGCTTCGGCTGATCAGCAAGTTCCTGTCAACTTAAGGACATTCTTCAGCAACATTCCAAGGTAGATAGAACAGATGCACACAAACATGTCTGAAGACACTAGGTGGTGCTGAGGTAACTGAGACTTAAAGGAATTCGTCCATTGTTTCTCAAAGGGAGGCTTGGTCTACCACAAACTGTCCATCATAACAAGAAGCAGACACCCAAAGCAATACAAAATTATTCCATCATGGGAACCACTATTGGTGAAGATGCCACTGGAGATATTACTGGAACTGTCTCAAGTTCCAAGAATCTAAAAATAAATCTCAAAGACAGAGCAATTAAAAATATGAAAAGAAGTTGAGAGAGAAATAAGGATGGAAAATATAGAAAAGAAATTTTAAAGATATTGGCACAGTGAAAAATGATATCATACTTGTATTTTGAATCTCAAGAAAAGAAGAAAAAGAAAAAAGTACAAATGTAATGTTGGAAATAAAATGGCTGCTTCCAATACCACTGAAACATCAATGCACAAATTCAAGAAGTTCTGCAAATGAAAGCAAGATGAACAAAAAGGAAAACACTCTTAAATATATCATAGTTAAATACTGAAAACCAAAACAAGGAAAAAATGTTAAAAGGAAGTAGAGCAAAAAGACGTAAAACTTTCAACTTCTCATCAGGAAAGATGGAAGCATAAAAAGTGCTTATTAAAAAAATGGTCAGCAATCTAGAATTACCAGGAAAAAATATTCTTAAAAAATTGAAGGTGAACTAAAAATATTTCAGACACAAAAATCAATACACTTTGTTATCAGGAAATCTGAACTAAAAGAAATAAGTGGAAATTCAGGCAGAAGGAAAATGGTCCCAGATAAAAAGCACAGAAATGCAGAGGAAAAAAATGGAAGGGGTATCTAAATGATTAATATAAATGCATATTAATTCTATAAAACAATAATAATTCTTTATAGAGACTAAAATATATCAAGAATAAATGCTTGATAAACAGCACAAAGTTGGGAGGGCTTAAATGAAGTTAAAATGTTATAAAGTCATAGTATTGTCAGGAAGATGGTACAAGTAAAAATTTATATTAGATCATGATAAGTTAGTAATGGATATTGTAATCTCTATGCTAATCATTAAAAACAAAGAAGTTGAATGCATAACTAACAATATAGTAGAATTTATTGTGTTAAAATATTGGCTTAATCCAAAGATGGCAAAGAAAGAGAAAACAGAATACAAAACAAGTGAGTGGAATAAATATAGAGAGAAACAGACAAATCCACAATCTGTGGGACACTAGGCATTAACACAGCTCTCTAGCTAATACAACAAGCAGACAAAATGTTAATTAGAATATGGGAAACGTAGGATATCTGACAACATAATAAACAAAATTAACCTAACTAACAAATGTAAAAACCTGCAGCTAACCATGACAGAATATACTTATAAACCAAGGGAACAGAATATAGTCAATTTATGAGTATGATAAACTTCAGTGCAATGGGGAAAGGATGTTCTCTTCAAAAACTAGCTCTGGGTCAGTAGATATCTGTATGAGAAAAAAGTCAACATTAACCCCCACCTCACCATTGATTTTAAAAATTCCAGATGGAATACAGACCTAAATGTTAATATAAAACAATTAAATTGCTAAAAAGAAAACAGAAGAACATCTTCATGACCTTGAAGTAACCAGAGATTTCTTAAGCAGGACAAAGGAGCCCTAGTCATAAAGGATAAAGATAATTGGACTACAATTGATCAGCTTGTCAAAAGACCAGTAAAAGAGTGAAATGGCATGCATAAGAGAGTGGGAGAAGATGTTTCCATTTAAGGATGGAAATGCCTTAAACCTCACAATGGACTTACATCCAGAATATGCATTAGAAACCTCTACAAATCAACAAGAGACAACTGCTGCCACCAGCACGGCTCAGTGTTGGGACTGAAGAGATGTGATAGGGAATTAAAGAAGAAAGACAAGAGACAAAGATATAGTTAAAGCTAGGACCAGGTGGACTCTGAGCTCTGATGGAGACTCAAGGATCCCAAGAGGTTCAGCACTGTTTATTTTATAGGGCTGCAAGGTAAAGAAAGTAACAAAAGTGTAACTAAGGAGGTTAAAAAAGTAACAAAAGTGTAACTAAAGAACTGGGGAAGGAGGAAGCATGGGCTGAACTATCTGCTTCCTTGTGGCCAGATGAGTCAAAAGTTACACGTTTCCCAAGGCCTCCTTCTGCCCCAGAGGCAAGTAGCTTTCCAACACTTTAGTCTTCAGGACATCAGGTGCCTATTCCCCCAAAGACAGCTTTGCTGTATCTCTGCAGCGAGCATGTGACCTCTGTCTCATCCACACCTGACAGACAACACAGAAGAAAACCAAGTTTTTCACAAAAAAAGACATCCAATGGTCACTAAACATATGAAAAGGTGCTCAACTTCATTAATGATCATGGAAATGAAAAATTAGAATTATCATTGCTCACCCACCAGAATGACTAAAATGCAAAGGATAGACGTATTCTAAGTGTGGAGGAACTCTAACTCTTATATGCTACTTGGGAATGTATAAGTTAGTGTTCCACTTTGGAATACTTTTTGGCAATGTTTGCTAAATGTAACAGGTATTGCACATGTTATGATCAACTCATTCTAATCCTGGTTGTATAACACAAATAATTATACCTGAATGTTCATAACAACTCTGTTTATGATAAGCCCCAAAATAGGAACTGCTCAAATGCTCATCAACAGGTGAATGAATAAAATATATATATATGGCTTACTTACAGTATAGAATTCTATTAGGCAATCAGAAAAAATGATATACAACAATATACAAGTTGGATAAATTGAGTGAAAAAAGCCAGACACCAAAGAGTACACACTACATGATTCTGCTAAGTTTTGTTGTTGTTTTTTTTAAGATATCATGTATCTATCATGTGATAAGTCACAATTAGTGGCTCTCCTTGGTGGCAAAAGCAGAAGGGACTATGACATTAAAGCTAGAAATGCTCCTTTGTCTTAATCTGGGTGCCATTTAAAAGGATGTGTTCACTTTGTGAAATTTAATCAAGTTGTTTACTTATAATTAGTATTGTTTTATGTTTGTATGATATCTTTCAATTAAAATCTCTTAAAATTAATAACAATAAAATGCCGAAACAATATAAATGAAAGCTGGTAAAAGGTAGTAAAAACAGTTTCTGTATTGAACACAAAATACAGAGTTCACTGGTTTATAAAAAGAATAGTCAGCACTTTAATAAAAGAAGCACTGATTTTGTGAGGAAAAAAAAGCATGTTTCCATCCTATCTGAGCCACAAACTAGATGCAAACCGAACTACATACAGTTGCTTAATCTCAAATCCACATTCCTCAGGGAAGTACTCAGATTGGCACAATGTTTCAGGATTTCTTTGGCCAGGAAGAACATGTTTTATAACCACACACGCTCATTTTGTAAATATGACAGGAACATAGGCAAAACAATTCCTAGGGAAAAAGTGGGGAAGAAATTAGTGATTTAATAGTCAATTCACTCAAGTTATACTGATATTGACTTGATTTCCTTATTTGTCAACCTAAGTGATTATCTTAAAATGCTCAAAATAGAAGCTTAGACTGCCTTTAGGCATGCCTAAGAGTTACTTCTGGAGGACCTTATTTGTTGCTCAGATGTGGCCTCTCTCTCTAAGCCCAACTCTGCAACGGAAATCATTGCCCTCCCCCTACGTGGAATATGACATCCAGGGGTGAAAGTCTCTCTGGCACTGTGGGAGATGACTCCAGGGATGAGCCTGACCCTGGCACCATACGACCAACAATGCCATCCTGATCAAAATGGGGGAAAGAAGTATAACTAATAAAGTGTCAGTGACTGAGAGAGTTCAAATAGAATTGAGGGGCTACTCTGGAGGTCACTCTTATGCAAAGCTTCAGTAAGACATTGCTACCTAACCATAACTTGCCAAACCAAAACCAAAACCATCCCTGCCAATCCCAAAGAATGCCTAGGGTGTTATATATGATTATACAAAGTTTCCAGGCACTAGGGTAACTTTCCAGAGACCTACAACCTCCAGATGGGTCCCTGGACCAGAGAAGTCCTGAAACCTAGAGGGCCCAGCCTCTCCAGGACATCAACTAGTTCTATCCCCCAATCCCATATTATCAACAGCCCCTTCCACGTGAAAAAGTTAGAATGGGCATAGCCTAAATGCTGAAACATCAAAGGTAATGGTGGAATTATACAGAGAAGGAAGGGTTTAACAAATGAATATGATTGCTGATCATTATATTGATATTTCTTTTAGTCTCCAGATCTTAGAGCAACTAGAAGTAAAAACCTAAGATTGCGGAATCATAACCTATACCAAACTCTGAAATCTGTTCTACAACTAATTGTTGCAATATGCTTCGAAATATATTGCTTTTTTGTATATATGGTATTTTTTCATAAAAAAAAGTCGATTGTAATGATAAATGCACAGCTTTAAAAAAAAGCTTTTTACTTTAAAATGAAATTGAGATTTACTGTAAAAAATAAAAATAAAACCAACACAGAAAAAAAAATGCTCAAACCATTTGAAGCATTGTGAACTTTTCCCTGGTAAATGGAAAAATTAGGATATGCTTTAACGCCAAAATCCAAGCAACCAGATTGAGTCCAGAAAGATGAAGCCAGTTATTTTCTTTTCCTTTGTTAACTCTCTTAGTCAGCGTTTTTCAAAGAGCTCAACATAAACTATAGAGTTATGAACTATTATTTTATGCTTCCAACACAAGGATGCATTAGCCAGTGACCCTTACTAAATGTGACTGCTCAATTCCTGGAAATGCACACTGAAAAAGCCATATAAACAGCATGTCAGGACTGCCCCTCAGAGGAAGAAAGGGGGAATAATTTATCCACTGGGTCCCCAGTCTTACTGGTCAGAGATCTGTCTCTTAGAATATCGTCTCCTCATGTTTCTAGGTTGTGAGCAGCAGTAGGGAAGCTCTGGGCACAGGAGGCCAGAGGCGCATAGGATGGTAGGAAATGACGTACTTCTAGGTTGTATCTTCGTAAAAAAAGACGGAGCCCCCTCAGAAGTGGTATACAGCAGAGTTTGAAACAAAACCATCCGTTTTAGACAGACTCTATTGTTCCCACAACTACTGAGCCAAACACAAAGAAAACATTGATTATACTAGAACCATCTGTGACATCTTAGCCTAGAAAATTGCATATCAAACCAATTTGGATTTATCTCAAGTTTAGTATGGATATATTCGATTGAACATTTGTCTGTGTCTGAAATTTAAAAAGCAAAATTTTAAGTCTCCCTCTAGTGTCCAAACTGTTGTTTTATGATTCTGTTGGATATTAAATGGACAAATTCTGACAATATATTATTCATCTCCTAGAGAAAAAAACTCTAGTTGTTATGTGATTTTGAATTGTTTAATGTAAGGCAGGGTTGGCAAACATTTTCTATAAAAAGCAGATAACAAATATTTCAGGTATTGCAGGGCACATACAGTCTCTGATGCTTTTTTTCACATTTTGTTTTGTTTTGTCTTAGCAACCTTCAAAAAATCTAAAACCCATCCTTAGTTCACTGACAGTACAAAAATAGTCTGGGCCAAGGCCATGTTTTGCTGACCCCAGAAGGGTTGCTACCTACTATTAATAGACATATATCATTTATTTTTATTTTGTTGTCTATTCATTATATCATTTAATTTATTATATATGCATGAATATGCATGCCTATGTGTTCATAAATATTCTGCTAGCATTCTGATACTCTTGATCTATAAAAGGAAATATTCATGCCAAATGCTTTACAAATATTATTTGCTTCCAATACTTATGTTTAGGTTAGCATACTGAAGAAGAATCTTAGAACTTTGGTAAGTTCCTAAAATTTGGAAGAACCTCTCTCCCAGCGCAAAAATTCTTACACCATCATCTCTAATGGTAGATCTTTAAATTTCCTGCTAAGATATTTCAATTCTATGTCTTTTTCAGATTTTCTGCCCTAGAGATAGATGGCTAAATTGTTTAACTTTCTGAAATACATGCAGTTTGTTAAAATGAATTTCAAATTTCAAGTCACAAGTCATAATTTTGCTCTTTGATGATACTCAGAGCCTGCTTTCTGCATCTTTCATTTTATGGCTCTGCAAAAATATTTGAAGATATTATATTTCCCCATTAGACTTCCCTTCATCTGAGAGTTTGAGGCACTATAAGCAACCCAGTTGCAGGACCTATCCCTGAATTTGCTATTGTTTGGGGCTCAGTACCCATTTTAAATAATTAATAGCCTGTTATTTTGGATAAGTCACTCAAGTCCAATGATCTAAAGAGAAGCAAAATGGTACAGTGTTTGAGTCCAGACACTGCAGTCACAGTGACTTAGTTTAAGTCCCTGCTCCAACCAGTATTAGCTGCAAATTACTTAACTCCACTGTACCTCTGTTTGCCTACCTTTCAAATATATATAATAATACCACCTACATCACAGGCTTCTTGATAGACTTATTAGAGATAATTCAATGATGGCTTATTATTGTCATACATATTTTCTTTTATCAATAAGTACATCTACATATAATTTTAGTGGTTGATTAACATTTCATAAATATGTACTATGATTCATTTAACAAATCCCAAAAATAAGGTAATTTTCTAAGTTTGCCATTTTAAATTAACAATTCAATAAATACCATTGTAGATAAATCCCTGTCTCTACCTGAACTGAGATTTGTTTTCAGAGATTGAATCACTGGGTCAAGAAATTTAAACTCATTGAGTCTCATATTACTCAATTTTTTCAAGAAAAGTATACCTATGCACCCTTCCATCAGCAAAATAGTGTAAATCATGTAACTGCATCTTTATGAGTACTGTTATTAACACTTTTGTTTTTGCTAATTTTAGGAATATTAGTCACGGTTTTTATAGTAAACAACACAAACCATCTTATAACATGTGATGGTTTGAAAGTATTATGTACCCCAGAAAAGCCATGTTTTAATCCCGATCCAGTCTTGTGGGTGCAGCTGTTTCTTTTCATCCTGATTCAATACTGTAGGTTGGAATCTTTTGATTAGATTATATCCACAGAGATGTGACAGGCCCAATTGTGGGTGTGATCTTTTGATTAGATGTAGATGTGACTCCACTCATTCTGGGTGGGTCTTGATTAGTTTACTGGAATCCTTTTAAACAGGAAATATTTTGGAAAGAGCAGAAATAATAGAGCCAACAGAAGCTTCAGAGCAGAGCTGACACAGATGCCGATGCTTGGAAAACAGAGACATGGATGTTTGGAGATGCTTGGAGCCCAGCATAAGTTACCATGAGATGTTAAGCAAGCCAGAAACTAGAGAGAGTCAAGGGAAGCCAAGGGATGAAAGCCAGTCCTGGAGAAGCAGAATAAGGTACCGCAACAGGAACAGAGGCTGAAAGCAACAGAGCCCAGGAGCAAGGAACTCACAGATGATAGCCACATGATTTCCCAGCTGACAGAGGTGCTCTGGACCCATCAGCCTTCCTTGTATCAAGGTATCTTTCCCTGTATGCCTTAGTTTGAACATTTTTATAGACGTAGAACTGTAAACTTGTAACTGATTAAATCCCCGGTTTTTGAGAACCGTTCCAGTTCTGGCATAGTGCATTCCAGCAGGTTAGAAACTAACACAAACAGTTCAAAGTAAATGGGGGAAATTATTCAGGAATATGCATGTGTATTAGAGCTGTGACAGGTGTTCCAGTAAGTACATAATATTTTACTACCATTATTTAATTATGTGGTCCCCTTTACCTTTAGCAATCTTTAACACTTTACTGAATTCACTTTCAGGGCTCTATTCTTGGACAGTTCCTCTCATAGACCATCTGAATTTCTATCATTCTCTTCTTTGGATCAAGAAAGAGAAATTTTTGTAAAATACCAATACTGGGGGTCATGTAACCATATATTTTGATAAAGCTCTGAGATAATTCTAAAGTCATTGCACCTTACCCCCATGTCCAGATAGGCCTAAATTACACAGATTACTATTAAAATATATATAACATAGGATATACATATTACATTTTTTATATTTAACAAAAATACTAATTAAAGCCTTAAAACTCAGAAGTCTTTTCCAAATATCATTATACATTATATGTCATTAAAAAGATGATTAAAAGCAAAGCATATATATTTAATGCTTTGGTAAATTTAACATGTACTTTAAAAATTATAATGCTCAACATCGTTAGTCACTAAGAAATTGCAGATAAAAACCACACCAAGATACCATTTTTTACCCATTAAGATAACTAAAATCCAAAAAACAAATAACGACAAGTATTGGTGAAAATATGGAAAAATTAGAATCTTCATACTTTTCTGGTGGGAATATAAATGGCACAGCCACTTCGGAAAAGTTTGGCCTTTGCTCAACAAATTAAACAGAGTTGCTATATGTCCCAACATTTCCACTTCTTGATATATATCCAAGATAACTGATAATATCCACACAAAAATATTGAACACAAATGTTCATAACAGCAATTTCACAATAGCCAGAAAGTGAAAACACTTCAATGCCCATCATTTTATGAATGGATATGGAAAATGTGGTATATCCATATAAGGGAATATTATTTGGTTATTAAAAAATGAAGTACTGATACATGATACAACCTGGATGAATCTTGAAAACATTATGCTAAGTGAAAGAAGCCAGTCACAAAAAATCACACATCGTATTCTTCTACTTATATGAAATGTTCAGAATATGCAATTCCATAGAGAAAGTAGATTAGTAGTTGTCAGTATGAGAAAGGAACGGGAAATTATTGCTAATGAGTATGGGGTTTGGGGGAAGGTGTTGATGAAAATGTCCTAGAATTAGATAACAATGATGGTTGCACAACTCTGTGAATACCCTTAAAAAATGGCAAACTGTACACTTTAAAATGGTGAATTTTATGATACATGAATTACATCTCAATAAACTATTTTTAGAAAGCAAGACATGTGCACAAATCATAAGTAAACACCTCTATTAATTTTCATAGAAAACACATCCATGTAACCCAATGCCTAGATCAAGAAACAGAACATTTCTAGCATGCCAGAACAATCTTCCTGCCCCACTTAATACTTTCCCAGAGAAGTAAGCACTATCCCAAGGTCATAAATTAGTTTTGCCAGATACGACCTTCATATAAATAGAAGTACAAAGAATATGCTCTATTGTGTCTGACTTCAATATAATGCTGCTCAACCTTATGTATGTGAGATGTATCTATTGCATGATTCATTCATTGCTGTAGATTTTTCCATTATACGAATACACCAAAATTTATCCATTCCACTGTTGATGGATATTTAGGTTATTACCAGTTTTGACCTACTGAGAGTAATGCTGCCATGAATGTTCCTGTAAATACATGTGGTACTTTTGATGAATGTGTGTGTGCATTTCTGTTGATTATCTTTCTGGGAGTAGAACGGCTAGAACATGGGTTACACATATATTCATGTTTAGCAAATGCCACTAGTTTTCTGAATTGGTTGAATTCAAAAATTTATATCTTGACAAGGAATGTATGAAAATTCCAGTTGCACTACATCCTTACAAATCTTTGTGATTTTTATCTTTTTAATTTTTGAAATACCATTGGATGTATAGTGGTTCTCATTGTGTTCAAATTTGCTGAATAATGAAATTGAGCATCTTTTATTTGACCATTTCCACTTCTATATAAATTTCAAAATCAACTTATCAGTTCTGTCTCCCTCTCTCTCTCTCTCTCTCACACACACACACACACACACACACACACACACACACATTTGCTGGGGGTTTGATTAAGAATGCATTGAATCTATAGATCAGTTTTGAGGAATTCACGTTATCACTATTTAGTCTTCCAATTCATAAGTATGGCATACCCCCTCATTTGTTTAGCCCTTTTTAAATTCTCTCAATAATGTCTTATACAGATTAGTATTGGTCTTGCACATCTGTAATTAGATTATTCCTAGGTATTTGGTGATATAAGCAATAACATTCCCTGATGAGAGAATATGTATCAATTAAGATACAAACAAGAATGAGAAGGCATACCCACATTAGAACAATTGGATTTGTTTATAAGAAGATTGTTTACAATGGTGTGGGCAGGTACAGGGGAACCTCAAGAAAGTACAATAACTACGAGCTATTACTATTGCCAAAAATTGACAGGAAGCAGTTACAACAACCTAAAAGGAGAGATTTTCCATGAGAGGAGCAGGGATCTTTGGTCAAGGGGTACAAAGAAGACTTCCTTGTCCCAAGGTCATCACCATCACACTTCTATCCATATGGCCCTGCCAATGCACATTTTTTCCTGGATTTCATCTTGTTTCTCTTTGTTTTCTCTGATGTTATCTTAGTTTCTGTATGATGGCATCCCTCCTTATTTCAGCTTGGGATTTCTTCAAAACTTGTCCTTTGAACTCTATCCCACAATATACAATCTTCCTCCTTCCAGGTTTTATACTATTTGGCATTATTGCTGCCCCCTTCTAGTCCCCAGTTACTAAACACCTGTGATTGGCTACAGAGTGAGGTCTGGTCAAAATTAATGTCCACAGTACAATGGCACACATACCTCCAAAGTGAGGGACTGGACATGCATTATTTCATTTAATCTTCAAAACAACCCAATGAGTTAGGGATAAAACAATATGGGTGCCTATTGGTGAAGAAATAAATTAAATGCAGTTACATTAGTTACCAAATGAACAAGTGATGGGCTGAAAGTTTGTGTAAATGTTATGCTTATGTACGACCAAAGGACTCCTACCCATTGCCAATACTGCCATGAACATCAAACCCTCCATAGCAAATAACTCCAACATTCTTGTACTAACACAAGTCAACCAAAAATAAGAAAACAGCAGAGAATCATGGCCTGGAGAGAATCCAAAAAGGCCTCCAGAAGCAGAGACCCATTCCTGGGAACGACCTCTGTCTGGCCCTGTTATACCTTAATCCATGGGTCTCAGTTTTCTTTAATCTATTTTGACTGTGATCACTCCACCAACTCTGCTGGCTCCAGAATTCATCAAGCAGTCCCTTGGTCCTTTCTGACTTTCCTAATTCCAGTCCTGTGCCCTTCCCACATGTGACTATGGAAAAATTAGGGGAGGGTAAATTTGGATATTTAGAATGTAGAGCTTATTTATACTCTTTGATCATTAAAAAAAAAGTCAGATCTTATCAGCCTCTAAAAAGCTCTTGACACCTTTAACTATAAATGCTTGTTATATTTTAGATGAACAGATAGGGCTTGTTCCAGGAGACCTTGGCCAAGTCTTGGGTGTAGGGCTTTTCTGAAGACACTTTAACATTCAATTCTGGTTTAGGTGCTTATCAGATTGGCTCAGGTGGACAAAGAGACATTTAAGGACAGTTATTTCTTTCCACACCATGTGTTCCAGCAGCAGGAGAGCAGAACCAAAAGAAGGCAGTGGTTCTTTCTCTCAGAAAGATATGGCTGCCCTAGAGCTGAGATGCTGTAGAAAGACTTAACAGGGAACAAGACTGTTAACTCTGAACCAGTTGCTTGATTCTTTGGCTACAGTTTTCTCACTTGAGACAGTACTGTGAGGCAGTGTACAAATGGCCAATTACCAGGAAAATCTGACCCCTTACCCATAGCATTCAAGTCCAGGAAGCTGATCAGTATCTACAACAACCAGTTCAGGAAACTAAAGCACAATCCCTGTGACAATCAACTCCAAATAGCCAGGACTTACTAAAAAACTGACAGCTTCCCTAATTTGTGGCCCTGTTTCCAACTTAGGATCAGGAGGAGAAAGACAAATATGTTCTTATAATCAATCACATAGGATGCACCCCCTTCTAGTTAGCCCACCTCTAGCTTCCCCAAGCCAGAGACCCCCCCCCCCGAGGGCACACCAGAATTCTTCACTTTTTTCCACTATAAAGCTTTCCAACTCCTCTGCCTGCCTTTGAATCTCTACCAATTGCAAATAATAGTGGCTGATTCCTTTGCAAGCTCAAAATAAATTGCTTTTGTTTGTTCTCATTGGGGGGGGTGTTTATTTCCACACAACTTTGTATAGATGTTGTCATAAATAAATGAAATTGTGTGTTACATTAGCTTAGGCATTTCAGTAAATGTTACCTGTTATCATTATAAATAATGACATTAAGGAGAACAAACATCCTGATTTATGATGTGAAGAAGACCACTTTATTAACTAAGGAATAGATCCAGTTCAGATTCCTGAAGTCTAATACTAAAGACAAGGCTGGAAAGCTTTGCAGTGTCAATGAAGGGCAGAAAAAAAGACTGAAGAGATGGGCTGTTGAATGTATCAAGAAAGTGGAAGTATAAAGTCTAACACTCCTCTCTGATGAAATGATAGAAAAGTTTTATAAAGAAGAAATCAGGAAGGCAAGGCAAAATGGCAGCATAGTAAGGAGCAGAACTTAGTTTATCCTTTAAGCACTAGTAAATAGCTAGGAACTGTATGTCACAACTCTGGGGAACCTCAGTGACTGGAGACACATCCCATACCAGTCTGGAGCAGTAGAACAGCTGAGATCCCACATAGTATGTAAGTTTTCCAAGCCACGGAGGCTGGCACCTGGGCACAGCAGGCTGGTTCCCCAAGGGAATGAGAAGACCCACTCTGCTCACTGGGTCAGCCACTGTACCAGCCATCATGAATAGCCACCCCAATAGGTACAAGAATAGCTTACCCACCATGAGTGAGAAAAGACCCACAAAGAATAGCCTGTCCCATTGGGGGCAGACAATGTACCCCACCTTCAGGTGCAGGGAATAGCAGCCCCATCAGGCATCAAAAATAGCTGCCCTGCCATGCACCATCTTGCTCAGCTGGGGAGAGGTGGAGCTGAGAGGAAGAGGTGACTCAAGAGTGCCATTAGTGAGCCTTAAGTAGAATTGCATCCCCTCCATGAGATCTGGGCCTTGGTTTGGTGATTAATTACTAACAAACCATGTGCAACTTCAAGGCAAATCCAACCAAATACAAAACCTTAATTGAGTCAGGGGAAATCAACTTGCAAAATAACTAAAAATAACAAATTCCCAGAACACAACAGAAAAATCACAAAGCACATGAAGATTCAGGAAGATATGGCCCAGCCAAATGACCAAATTAAAACACCAGAGGGGACACAGAATTTGGAACAAGTAATCAAGGACATTCATAATGACCTAGAGAATATCCAGAAGACACTGGAGAAGAATAAAAAAGAATTTGAAAGAATAAATAGAAAAAACACTAGATCACACAGAAATGAAAGATACTGTAGACCAAATAAAAAATGTATTAGAAATACGCAACAGCAGATTTGAAGAGGAAGAACAAAGAATAAGAATCCTGGAAGACAGGATGATTGAACTTGAATGCACAAAAAGAACAAATGATAAGAAAAAGGGGGAAATGGAGTTGGATGTCAGGGAAATGATGGACAACTTGAAGAGTAGAAATATAAGAATCATTGCTGTCCCAGAAGGATAAGAAAAGAGTAAAGGGCTAGGGAAGTTAGTTGAAGAGATTATGGGGGAAAACTTCCCAAATCATAGAAAAGACATAAATATGCAAATCAAAGAAGCCCAACAAATCCCAAATACAATACAATAAATCCAAATGGACATACTCCAAGACACATACTAGTCAGATTGTCAAATGTTGAAGAAGAGCAAAAAGTCCTGAAAGCAGCAAGAGAAAAGCAATCCACTACATACAAGGGAAAGCACATAACACTGAGTTTGACTACACAGCAGGCAAAATGAAGGCGAGAAGGCAGTGGTATGATATATTTAAGAACCTGAATGAGAAAGACTTCAAACCAAGAATTCTTCATCCAGCCAAGTTTTCATGCAAAATTGAGGGAGAGATTAAAATCTTTTCAAACAAAGGTTGAGAGAATTTGTCAACAAGAGACCTGCCCTACAAGAAATTCTAAAAGGAGTTCTGCTGTTAGGAAAAAAAAAGTCAAGAGAGGGAGGTCCGGAGGAGGGCACAGAATTAAAGAGTATCAGTAAAGGTAACTTAAAGGATAAAAAGAGAGAGAGAAAAGAATATATAGGTTTGACAAATAAAAACTAAAACAATAAAATAGTAGATTCAAGAACTGCCTTAACAATAATAACTTTGAACATTAGCAGACTAAACTCACCAATTAAAAGATACAGACTGGCAGAATGCATGAAAAAATATGATTCATCTATATGTTGCTTACAAGAGACTCATCTTAGACCCAAGGAGATATATATATCCTTTATATATATACATATACAAAATGAAAGGATGGAAAAAGTCTTCTATGCAAGCTGTAACCAAAAGAAAGAAGGAATATCTATACTAATATCAGACAAAATAGACTAAAATGTAAAGATATCATATGAGACAAGGAAGGACACCACATATTAATAAAATGAACAATTCACCAAGAAGAAATAACAATAGTAAATGTTTATGCTCCAAATCAAGGAGCTCCAAATTGCATGAGGCAAACATTATCAAAACCAAGAGGAGTGATAGACACTAACAATAATAGTAGGAGACTTCAATATATCACTGTCCTATATAGACAGAACAACCAAACAGAGGGCTAACAAGAAGATAGAGAACTTAAACAATGTGATAAATGAATTGGACTGACAGACATATATAGATCGCTACATCCCAAAACACCAAGATACACATTTTTCTCTAGCAGTCATGGAACATTTTTCAGGATAGATCATATGCTGGGACACAAAACAGGTCTTCATAAATTTTAAAGGATTGAGATCATACAAGGCACTTTCTCTGACCACAATGGAATGAAGCTGGAAATTTATAACCACTGAAGAACCAGAAGTCTCACAAAT
>PVIY010039601.1:0-22997 GCA_004026745.1 Myrmecophaga tridactyla
TTTAAGTCTTTCATAAGAGTTGGGAAATTTTCAGTGATAACTTCCTCCATTAGTTTTTCTCCTCCGTTTCCCTTCTCTTCTCCTTCTGGGACACCCACAACAGGTATATTCGTGTGCTTCATATTGTCTCAGTTCCCTGAGTCCCTGCTCATATTTTTCCATTTTTTTTCCCTATAGTTTCTGTTTCTTGTCGGATATCAGATGTTCCGTCCTCCAGTTTAGAATCTATGTTCTGTCCCTCGAAATCTACTATTGTAGGTTTCCATTGTTTTTTTCATCTCTTCTACTGTGTCTTTCATTCCCATAAGTTCTGTGATTTGTTTTTTTCAGACTTTCAGTTTCTTCTTTTTGTTCTTTCCTTGCGTTCTTTATATCCTCCCTCAATTCGTTGATTTGGTTTTTGATGAGGTTTTCCATGTCTGTTCGTACATTCTGAATTAATTGTTTCAGCTCCCGTATATCATTTGAATTGTTGGTTTGTTCCTTTGACTGGGCCATATCTTCAATTTTCCTAGTGTGATTTGTTATTTTTTGCTGGTGTCTAGGTATTTAATTACCTTAATTAGTTTATTCTGGAGATTACTTTCACTTCTTTTATCTAGGGTTTTCTTGCTGGATGAATTTGTTGTCTATCTGTTCTTTGACATTCCGTTCAGCTTTATCTGGACCTTTAGCTTAAGTTTTGTTTAACAGAGGAGAATTTTTCAGTTCTTCTTTTCTTGTTTCTTTTCCTGCTTGTGTGGTGCCTTTCTCCCCCCACCCCCATACACTTAGGAGGGTCTACTTAGATATTATAGACCCCAGCCAGATTTTCCCAGACCAAACTGGCCTCCTATCAGGAGGAAAGAGTCACCTGCGTCGGTTTTCCCGGAGGATGAGACCCAGCAGGTTGAAAGACTTTCCTGTGAAGTCTCTGGGCTCTGTTTTTCTTATCCTGCCCAATATGTGGCGCATGTCTGACTGCAGGTCCCATCAGCATAAGATGATGCGGTACCTTTAATTTTGGCAGACTCTCCCTGCTGGGGGTGTGGTGGAGACAGAGGAGAGGTTGTAGGCTGGTTTTAATGGCTTCAAATTACCAAGCCCTGGGGTCTGAATTCCTTGAGGGAGGGATTCCACCTGAGTTGGGCTTCACCCCTCCCCTGGGGAAGGCACAGGCTCCAGACAAGCCCCCTAAAGAGTTCACTTCTGCCTATGCCTGGGGCAGCTGCAGCCTGAAAAGTCCTGCCGCTGTATCCAGAGGCAGTCAAGCCTTTGTAGATACACAGCCACAAAAACCTCTGTTTCCTTCTCTTTTTATCCCCCCTTTTTCTGTCAGTCCTGCCCCCTTGGCACCGGGGCAAAAATGAGCAACCTCTGCTTAGATCAGGTTCACCTAAGCTGGGGGCCTATTTTTAGTAGTCAGAATTTGTTAATTAGTTCCACAATTGGCGTTTGATTGTGCCCAGTCCCTGCTGCTGGTAAAGTCCTTTCCTTTCCCCTATGGGAAGCGGCCTGTGGGGGAAGGGCGCTGGCCACCGCAGCTTTGGGAACTCACGGTTCTGGGGGAGCTTGTAGCTGGTCCAGCTGGTCCAGACTGGGGTATGCTGTGTGTCTGGTCACTGACGTGGCCCCAGGAGCTGTTCTGCACTGCTTCTGGTTATTTAGTAGTTGTTCTGGAGGACGAACTAAAACGCGCACGTTGTAAAGCCGCCGTCTTGACCCGGAAACCTAGGATATACTTCTAATAAAAAAATTTGTTTTATCTGAAATTGACATTTAACTGGGAATCCTTATTTTATCTGGAACTCTAATATTGAACAACAGGATTGCACTGGTAAATAAGACAGACAAGGGCCTGACCCGAGGGCACTTACCATCTAGTAGGGGGTATTTATACGCCGGTTTAATACATGTCCTGGTTAATGCTAGAAGTAAACGGTTGTGCTGGTTTGAAAGGATGTATGTCCCCTAGGAAAGCCATGTTTTAATCTAAATCCTGTTTCATTAAGGCAGAATAATCCCTATTCAGTACTGTATGTTTGAAACTGTAATCAGATCATCTCGCTGGAGATGTGATTTAATCATGAGTGGTTTTTAAGCTGGATTAGGTGACATGTCTCCACCCATTTGGGTGGGTCTTCTTAAGTTTCTCGAGTCCTATAGAAAAGGAAACATTTTGGAGAATGAGAGATTTGGAGAGAGCAGAGAATGCCGCAGAACTATGAAGCAGAGTCCACCAGCCAGCGACCTTTGGAGATGAAGAAGGAAAACGCCTCCCGGGGAGCTTCATAAAACGGGAAGCCAGGAGATGAAGCTAGCAGATGACGCCACGCTCACCACGTGCCCTTCCAGCCGAGAGAGAAGCCCTGACTGTGTTCACCATGTGTCTTCACACTTGAGAGAGAAACCCTGAACTTCACCTGCCTTCTTGAACCAAGGTATCTTTCCCTGGATGGATGCCTGCGATTGGACATTTCTATAGACTTGTTTAATTGGGACATTTTCTCAGCCTTAGAACTGTAAACTAGCAACTTATTAAATTCCCGTTTTTAAAAGCTGTTCCGTTTCTGGTATATTGCGTTCCGACAGCTAGCAAACTAGAACAATGGTTCTATGGAAGCAAGATACATGACATTTTGATTTTGATTCAGACAGCCAGACTGCAACTGGGAAAGCAAAGGCCGCAGGTAGTAAATAGCCCAGACTGCAAGTGCACAGTCCTTCTGGGGGGGGGGGTATGACTCACATGATGGGCAGCAGGAAGACCCATAAGGTTGGCACATGGAGAGAACAAGTGTTGTTAGGAGCTGGCGTGGGAGCGGGAGGCTAGGGACACACACCCAGGGCCTTGCTGGTCATGGTGAATGGTTAGGATTTTAATCCGAAGGTCATTACTGCAGCCACTGAAGGGTTTTAAAGGCAATGATAAGGCTTGGATTTTTGGACAGTTGTTCTGATTGCTTGGTGTAGATTGGATTGCAGGTGGGCTAGAAAGCAATGGAGAGAGGCCAGGTAGAAAGTTATGACAATAATTCAGGTGAGGTAATACCACTTTGTAAGACGCTGGTGACAGAGGCATGGGAAAAACACAAACATATCCACCTAGAGGCTAAAATCAACATGACCTGGTAATACGGGAGTGTGGAGGTAGACAAGGGGCTAAAAGATGATGCTCAGGTTAATTCACAAGCAACTGGTGCCATCTGTGGGGATAAAGACCCCTAGCATGTAGCCTGGGGAGTTAAAGGACGGGACGATCGGTTCAGTTGAGCCATGTAGAACTGGAGATGCCCTCAGGTCACCTGGGTGGAAATGTCCTTAAGGAAGTGGGCTTGGAGCCCCAGATAGCTACCTGGCCTAGAACCTCTGACCTGGGTACACTGACATGTGGATGGTAGTGAGGACCAAGGGAGGGGAGGTAAGCAGGTGCCATCTGCACAGGGAGAGGGTGTAGGGTGAGTAGAAGAGCCTAGCACAGGGTCCTGAGGATACCAACAGTTAAGAGAAGGGAACTAGGAGGACACTGCCAAGCAAACAAAGGAATGTGGTAGAGAAGTAGGAAGAGAAACCAGGACGGTGTTGCAATACAAAAGCCAACAGAAGCAACTAATTCTGAAAGGAGGGAGGGATCAAGAAAAATAAACACACTGAAGAACAAGTTAGATAAGAACTAAAGTATTTGCTGGGCTTAGTGGCATGTCTTGTCTTCGGTGATGAAATCAGCTTTAGGGCTGGGAATTGGGGATTGCCAAAAGCAGGCTGGAGCATTTTCAAGAGTAAAATTGGGAAATAAGGGAAATTAAGGTAGTGAATGGTGTCAACTAGCTCAAGATTATGGCTGTGAGCATAGAGGAAACCTGTGGGTTAGTAGTTAGAAGTGGGAGAAACCTAGACATGTTCAAGTGCTGTTTGGAAAGAGCCAGTAGAGACACTCAAGTCACAGGAGAGAGTGGGAGAAGGCACAGGCGGAGAAAGGAGAAAAGGTCTAGATGCTACTAGAAGGCTTTTGACTTTTGGCTTCTAATTTCTTTATGAAGTTGGAGGTAATTTATTTATTTAAAAGCTACAGCTTAGTAATCCTTTACCATGAAGACTTACCAGTTTGTTTGATTAGTATCTGAATCTCCAGTGCCTAGAACAGTACTGATACACAAGAGTACTCACTAAATACTGTGTATGCCTGAATAAAGGGAAGAGTGCATTTTACCAGAGGAAGTTAAAAAAGCTTCTTGACCAAATTGCAGATAAATCTACAGATGTCTATTTTTAATTACATATATATTTAAAACAAATGTACAATACTTTGCCCACTCACACATTTTTAAGAAACTGTTTTATCCACAAGCATCTCTGACGTGAAGAGTACCTGACGTCATCAGAGCTACCTAACGGGGCTCCAGGGTACAGCCTTTGCCATTTCTGGAAGCTGCAGGACAGCTGGCACGTGATGTGTCTGTGCCTGAAGCTAGTACCTGCAGCCACACCCCCAGCCAAAAGGGCCCAATCATAAAATGTCTGATTCCCCCCCAGCTGCTCCCCTTGGAGCCTTCTCCCCAACTCAGAAAGTGACCTCTGTTCCCCTAGTCATTTGGGCCCCAAACCCAGCAACCTTTCACACCTGAAATAAATACCTGACCAAAGAGACCCCATCAACCCCTGTCCCCCACGACCACACGGCTCCAAGCTACCAGTTGTGTGGCTGCCACCTCCCTGGTCTGCGTCCACTCTGTCCTTCCAGTCCCCTTCCCACACAGCCAGAGGACCCTATTTACACCTTAGCTAGACCATGCCACTCAGACTCCCCCAGTGTTCCTTTCTCACCGAGGGGTACCCAAGCCAAGTACTCGGGACCACCTTCAAGAGTCCGCATGATGTGCCTCCCACAGACGCCCGTCACTCACTCTCTCCCCGTCCTAGTCCTACTGGCCTCCTCCTTGCTGCACTTCTTCAAGTGCAACACACGTGCTCCCATCTTAGGGCCTCTGAGCTTGGTTCCTTCTGCTGGGCTGGGAATGCTCTTTCCCTACCTCGTCAATGGGCTTGTCCCCTCATCTGATTCAGGTCTTAGTTCTAATGTCATTTTCTTCATTTATTTTGCTATGACAAGGGATTTCAAGAACAGCCCCAGTGTGTCAGACCTTAAGAAAACAAAGGCACAAAACTGCGACTTCCTGACATAGACTAAAAGTCCAGGACTCAGCTGATATTTAGGCAAAGGTGACCTGTATAGATGTGGGGAAAAGACTCCCAGGTTTCTGGCTTGCACAGCTACCAGTATTATCCATTGCCAAAGCAAATGATACAGAAAACGGAGGGGCCTGGGGGGAAGAGAATGGAGATGCTGAGCTCAGATTTGGCCACATTAAATCGAAGCTTCCACTGGGCTCAGGATGGGCACTGAAAAGCCCAGATTTGCACAGGGGTCCCACCCACACCTAGCGTGTATAACGCAGCAGGCATCCAGCTAGGGTTTTGCAGATGTTGCTCCTTAAATCCTACCATCCTTGAGGCAGGTTCTATTTCCCCATTTTATAGGAGGGAAACATTCAGGACACAGCCGGGGGCAGAGCACAGAACTTAATTGCATCCAGGACCTGAAACCTTAACTCGCGGAACCCATTTACTACGTCTCAGGGCTGCTGCTACGTCATCTGCTAGCTTTACTTTATGGGGCACTTTTACTTTCTGTCTCTTTTGACCCTCCTGTGAGAAGTGCAAACTGTGCTCCTTTTGCAGAGATACAGGCTCAGCAAGATCCAACTGGTAAAGTGTCAGAGCTATAAGGAGAAGTCAACCTGGCTCAAGTGACAAACATGGACCTTCCTCAGAAAGAGCAGGAGCCAGCCGGAGGCGCCCCAGGCTCAGACATTAGCAAAAGGTGTTGAAGGAAAACAGTCACTACAGCTTACCTGTTGGATAAATTATGAAATTTATTTATATTTCACCTTTTAAAAGCCAGAACATAACAAATTTCGCTTTCTGGAAAATCACCTTATTAGAAATACATGAAGTGCACTTAGCCCAGGAAGGAAAGCCAAGTTCCCTGGGGGGCCAGGGAGATGGGCACACTCTGACCAGTAAAGGAAGGTTTTGTCAAACCGCCCTCCGAACTTCTCCAAAGACAATCTCAACTCAAGGAGTTTTGAGTGAACTTTCTCCAGAAATTACCGTGAAGAACTTGACCTTAACGTCTGGGTCCTCCCAAGCAATAGCACATCAGAAAAACATACTTCCCCAAACGGGCCCAGGCTGTGCGGGGGCCGGGCCCCGGCCGGAAGACAGCAGTGCTTGGCCCAAGACCCTCCACCATCTGCAGCCTCGGCCACTGCCTAGAAACATTCCTGTATTTAAACAATGTTGCACATGAAAAAAACAGATTCTTATACACCTTCCGGTTGATTATAGATTCTGCTGCTCCTACAGGTAGGCCAACAGTTTTATAGCCTTATATTTATTAATATTTGTGAAATATCTTTAACTTCAAGTGTCTCAATCTGTTATCCGAGAAAGCTTCCAGAAGCCCACTGCTGTTAACAACTGCTCATCAGGAGATGCGCTCTGTGTTCTGAGTATCTGTCTCATGTGAGACAACTGGATGTGATATCAGATTTCCTATAATCTCTTTCTGCATTTAGAAGGGAGGTTTCAAACTCATTTACAGGTTGAAATCAGGTTCAAGGATACCATCTGTGACAGAAAAACAATGCTAAATTTAACCTAAGATACCAAATAGAAAATAAAAGAACCAGTGTCCACTGGCATCTCCACAATCCTTCCTTCTTATTCCCGTGAGGTCTCCTTTTTATACTTCAAGGACAAGAACGTAAGCAAGCCCCAAATAAAGAGGTATAATGGACCTTCAAGAGTACCATATTAGTTTGAAAATCAGAACCAAAAAGCTATGGCCCTTCTGCTGTTTAGCTAAACCTCCCCACGTATGGATATACAGGTCTTAAAACTTTTCTAACCTAGAAACACCTACTTTCACTAAAAATATATGGTTACACCTTATCCTAAAAAGGCACCATGCAGGCATTTAGGACTGAACCAGTTAATCTCAAGGGTGTGCAGGGGTAGTAGGAAAATATCACCAATCAAAACTTCCAGCATCAGACCCTGCTAACCTGGAACATTCACCCTAACAGGACTTGTGAAGCGCGCCCCAGGACGGTAACCCAGCGCTGCCAACGGCCGCCAGCAAGAAGCGTCACGGCACACCGGGAGATTCACCACAGCGCCGCGCCAGAGCGCACACCTCCTAGGGACTAGAGAGGAGGCGAGTGTCTCACTTGTGCTATTCGTGACCCAGAAAAGATCTCTGCTGGCTTGAAGGGCCTGAGAGAGGAACGCTGGGTGGGAGGGACAAGTGCCAAACAAGAACAGGTGGAGAAGTTAGATTCTCTTCCAGAAGTAGCTCTAGGAAGTAACTGAGGACAAAAAAAAAAAAAAAAAAAAAAAAAAAAAAAAAAAAAAAAAAAAAAAAAAAAACACTAGACCATGTGCCAAGAAAGGTTAACAGTAAGGGAAGACAGCTTTGGCTAGGCCCAAGGGAAACAAAGAGGGCTCTGAGCTGGGAACCCTATTCCGCGTTCTTAATGCCACAGCTCCATCCCACGTCTGTTGTACATTTGAAGTGTGTGAGTCAGATGTTTCTTGCTTTACGAGTAATGGAAGCTCTGGAATATGAGACGGACAGCGGAGACTCTGCTCACTGATCAATGATGGAGCGCTGCAACACCTGGTTCATCATGTCCTCTTCGTCCACATCGTAATCCTAAGGGCGAAACACAGACCGGTCAGCCTGGCCGCGCGCCTGCAGAGATGCACTTTCAGTGGGAGAGGGACGACGGCGTGGTGACGCGCTGTGCAGGGGCTGCCAGGGACCGGATCCCAACTCCCCCACAGGCTATGCTCGCCATGTAACTCTGCAAATCACTTACTCTCTCGGTGTCTCTGCTGCCTCATTCTTAAAGTGACAATAATGACAGTCCCTCAATGGGAGACTGTGAGGCCCAGCCACAAATGTATGACACTTAGAACAGAGCCAGGCAGAGACCAAGAGCATGTTTCAGTTCAGCTCGCCAGCAGAGGAACGCGTGCTCAGACACACTTGATGAAGTGTCGTTTCTGAGAGGGTGGTTTGGTGCCCAACAAAGACTGGGCTTTTTAGGACCATAAGATACAACCATGAAACTAGCCTTTTAAATTTTAACAAGGCAAAATTATCTACTTAAGCATTTTTCTAAATTAAACTCATCTTTACAGCATTAACAGAAAGGACAGTTACTCTGAAGCCTAAGTTTCAGGCACTCTGTTGAACTGAGAATACACTTTATGATATTTAGGAAAGATCTGTGTGCTTCCCTTCTCCGGTCTTGGAATACGGTCAGAGACCAAGCACCACTCTAAATCCTAGCCTGACCCCTATATATGTAAACAAAAGGTTTACTTCAAGCAGTTGGCCAGATTTATTTATCACTATAATGCCAAGCCAACAGTATATCCCTTTAAAACCACCTAGCTTGAAGGCGAAAGTGACAAATCTGATGACCAAATTTGCTTAGTGGATGTACAACCGAAATATTTCTTAAAACATTAAAATCTGTGACACTTCACATGAAGTATATGCATTTCTGGCTCCTTGGGAGGTGGGAGTGAGGGGACTGCAATTCTCTGCCTGTATTTCAGCTGGAGTTGACTGGAGCTAGTCTCGCTGCTCCCGTCCCATGTGGCTCATGAGCATAAGCCCCATGGCTGCCATGCCAGGGACTGGGAGCCAATCACATCAGGGGATGAGGCTCAACAATGGGGCCCACAGCTCCGCACATAAGAGAAGTGAGAGTTGTACTGCACCCCCACAGAGAGATCAGAGCCTGGGCTCCAGACTCACCACAAAAGTGTCGTAAGAAAACTGGTGCCGGCGCTGGATGTGCTCTATGAAGTTAGCGCTGCGGTAGTTGGGGTCTCCCCAGGGCATCGAGGCACATATAGGACAAACCTTTCAACAAAGAAGTGAGGTCTTAGGCACCCAATGTCCAGGCTGACATCAGCCTCTATGGCCTGCATCTGGCCTCCGTTCTTCCAGGACACCTTACCTCATACACCAGCCTGGAGCCTGGTCACCCCTTCCCAAGCACATCAGCATCCCAGACAATACTGTGAGTCCCCGCTCGAGTCAAATGACACGTGGGGGTAGGCAAAGGCTTAAGTCATGATCTGACCCTTTCTGGTTTCCCTACTGTGGTCAGAAAAGTGTGTCAGCCCAGTGTGGGGCACAGGATGTAGGCTTCCAACCCAGCACCTAAGGTGATCCAAAGGCACGAAGAGAAGAGCCATGTTCCACATAAGCCAAGTCCCAAGGAAGTAAAACAGCCTAATGGGCTAATCTGACAAAGTCGAGCAGGATAAAAGGTTGATTTGAGCTTTGAAGGCTGGGAGGTATTGAAAAGGCAAAGAGGGTTCTAGGTAGAAAGAACGTAAAAGGCTGCACCAGGAGGGAGGTAGCGTGAAAACAGTTACATTTTGCAATGAAGAAATGGTTAAGTAATGGAACAACCATGTAGGATGATGGGGTGGAAGCCAGACTCCAGACAAGATAAAGGAGAGACAGAAAAAAAACAGCAGCAGCTAAAAAACCTACAAAAAAACCTTTCGGGGTGGGGGGAAGAAACAAGGCTACCTAGAGAACCTCCTGGAGTGAATGTTCCTCTACCAGTTAGACATGGAAGACTAGGGCATGTCTGAAGGAACAGGAAGACAAGCAGAAGTAGAGAGAAAAGCTGAAGGTGAGAGGAGAAACCAGGCAGGTGAGGTCTTGGGCGCAGGGAATAATGCGGGACATTTACTGAGCTCTTACTCTGTGCTAGGCCCCATGCCTGGTCCTTTAGAGATCTGAAAACTCAGGTAGACAAGAGTTAGATCTGGAAAGGAGGCTTCTTCCTTGACATAAAGGGGGAATGACAAGGACATGAAATGAGAACTGTAAACTCAAGTGCCAAAGGAGCTGGCCGTTATGGTAAATGACTATAGCAGGCTGCCTGGTACAAGGACATGCGTTCCATTTACTGGAGCAGTGCTTACCTGAGCCAGTCAACTCTTCCTAGAGCTTCTAGTTTTTCAGATGTAGAGTACCAAGATTTAGAAATCTGATTTTTAAGGTAAGAGAAAGTAGTATATGTTTGGGCCAGACATATCTCACAGGCTACCTGTATGTGACTTGGGGATGGACTGGAAAGCTCCTGAGATGAACAGAAGAGATAAAGAAGGAACACAGCTGATACGCTGAACTTCTTAGTTAAAAGCAGGATTCAGTGTTATCTACAGGACAGGGTCAGTTAATGCCAGGAGCTTAATGAAAACAGACTGCCCAGTAAACCAGTAGAGAGCAAACCAGGAACTACAAGGGTGGCCTAGTGGCAAGAGGGGTGGGGGCCACAATGGGTCAAGCCAGTGCAGCCTGTACTGCGGGAGTGGGAAGAGCAAGGAGAGCTCTCATTCTCTGGAATCTGTCACAGGACAACGTGAAGAGGCCAGGGAGCCCAGGGTAAAAATCGGCTGCCCTGACCAGAATTTGGACTTGGCAAGAAGTTCAATAAAGTCAGGAGAGTTATGGGGTATTTCTGAATTGGTCAGTTATATCTTTAAGATTTATGACAGGAAAACAATGGTACCAGGTCTATTAAAAAATTAGCACTAACAGTTGCCCTTGTATCTTACAAAAGCTCAGACAAATTCTAAAGTCTGTGCTCCACCTTTTAAGGCAATGAAGCTGAAGTCTGCCCATAAAACTAGATACATTGTTCAAGAGAAGCAGCCTGAGATAAATGGGTAATTTACCAAAGCTGAAGAGGAAGTTATATTAAGACCTAGTCTGTTAATTACATTAAGAGGGAAGGGTAAAATCAATCACTGAGATAAACCAAATCCATTCGGTTTTTTGAAAAAAGAAACTACATGCCAGTCTTTAATATTTAAATAAAATATCAACGGACTGATTAGCCCTTTCCTAATATTTTCCACCTCACTTCTCTTTCCCCACAGCTAGGAGGAAGCTACTCTCAAAGGGAAAATGACAACTCCATGAAGGAGAACAAACTTGGCGGTTACACACGTGACCCAAGTTGACTAGCACTGTCAACCCCTAAGGCGGCTCACGTAGGACACGGCGCTGACGCGGCGTCCCTGCCGAAAAGGGCGAGACCTGAAACTAGTCATGAAGAATCAAACGAACCCACAGTGAAGGGCATTCTACAGAACTGACCTCTCCCCTCAAAAATGCCAAGGTCATGAAAGACCTTGAAGAAAGGCTGAGGACTAAAAAGACATGACAACCAAATAACACAATGGAGCCAAGATTTTGGGACTGGGGGACTGCTATGAGGGACATTATGACAACTGTGAGAATTTGAACATGGATTCCACATTAAATTACATCAATGCTAAATTTCCTGAAGGTAATAATCATTACATACAAAACACGTGGTTTTGTAAGAGAATGTCCTTCCTTGTTTTTAAGAAATAGAAACTGCAGTATTTAAGAGCAGAGGATCATGGTACCTGTAACTTATTTTCAAATGGTTCAGCAAAAAATATGTATGTATAGGGCATGGTAAAGCAAATATAGCAAAATGTTCATTTATGAATCTAGGTGAAAAGTACACAGGAGTTCTCTGTACTGATTCCTGGAATTCTTCTGTAAGCCTTACTTCTACATAATAAAAAGTAAACAAAACAAAAACTCTTACCACAGATTTGGTGTCTGTGCTATGAGACAGTTTGCAGTGCTCCACAAGTCCTTCCTGATCAAAGTTCTTCTCAGGACAGTAAGGGCAGGGAAAGGTGTAACGGTTTGGGACGTTCCTGGAAGATGAAAGTCAAGGGAAAAAAAACCTCTGTGAGTACTTATAAACACAATTTCAACCACTGTACATTCCAAAAAGGGGCAAAGTTTACTGTGTTATGTCAAGAGTTATGATTATCACTTCAGAATCAGCATTTTGAACACAATGGCACAGCTAAAGTTTGAAGTGAACAGAGCTGTTGTTCTCCCTCTTTCTGTCATCCCCAAAAAAACTGAGATCATTTGTATGCAGTTTAATGATTATACCTCCACTCTCCCACACTCATGCCGCTAAACCCTTGAACATGCATGCCAACACGCAATGTGCGACGTCTGCTAGCACAAGACTACCAGCCCCGAGGGGCAGTGCCGCTTACCTTGGCTGAAGGGATGCGTCCTTCGTGGTGGCCTTCACGCCCTCCATGATGTAGCTCTGGTATTTGGAACAGGCAGCCACGTGGGCCCGGATCTTGGACAGGAAGAACTAAAGAACCAGAGCCCCAAGTTAGTGAGGGTCTTTGATCAGGCCCAACACAGTTCCAGAGCAAGGGCAAGATGGAAACCAGGCCAAGGGCACCAGGCAAACACCCTCACCAGACTCCTGGCCGTGCCAACAGGGCGGATACCCTGATGCGTTATTACGGAGTTTCTGTTACTACCAAGGGAAGTTGTTATGTGAAATCAGGACATCTGCTTCCTCTCCAAAAATAACTCTCCTAGAGGCTCACTGCGCTCAGGACAGTCTTTGCTCAGATACTCTAAACCCAGTCATGTTTCTTAAATTTTCTACACTAGCACTTAAACTCCTCTCCTTATGCAAACCAAGGACCCATTCTGATTAGTGCAACACAGAAAAGTGAACACTTACATAGAAGGAACTAAAAGCTACTAATTTTCAATATGAATGCCAAATTGTGATGATGATCTTAAAAATCTAACTCTATCTTCCGTATAAAACCTAGGCTTTGCAATAGGAAGAAGAAAACCCAGAGTGTTCGTCACAGGCATTCTAGAAAGAAAGAAATGTAAGGGATGAAGAAATAGGGCTAGTGGGGGAAGAAAAACATTTCTGAAGGTATGCCCACAGTACAATCACTAATTTTTAAAACGGAGGAAATAAAAACACCTACAGAAGTAGATATAAAGCATGTATAAAGAGATGAAGGTAATAGGAAACTATTGCAATATTCTGAGTTTCTAAATTAAAGGAAATTACCAGATATAAGTTCCAGTAATTGATCTCCAGTATCTGAGCCCTGTCCTATGATGGTAAAGGACTGCCGACTCCTGCTGACACAGGCCTCCCGATGAAAGGGCTGGGAAGAGCTCTATTTATGACTGTGACAATGCACTAAGCACCCCAGTGCTGAACCTCTCTGAAAGGAAGGAGACGCTAAAATACCACAGAAGGAGGCAGGTGTTGTAAGTAACAAAACTGACATGCAAGGTATCTAACAGGTCATTACATGAAAACAATCAAGTTGTAAATAATGGAGAAGAAAACGCCCAAAAGGACATTATTGACACAACTGAAAAAACTGGAAAATGGGTTACATGCTTTATATCAGGGTTAACTTTCTTGAACTTGATAGCTGTACTTGACGTGGTCACATAAGCAAGTGCCCTGTTCTGAGAGCACTCAGTAGAGAAGCATGATGTATGCCACCTGTTCTCAGATGATAAAAAATGGACAGAGAGAAAGATATAACAAATGCAGCAAAATGCTAATAGTAGTAATTCTGAGTGGGGGTATGCTGGAGTTCTATATTATTGCTACTGTATTATTCTAATATTTTTTGGGGGGATGCATGGTCCGGGAATCGAACCAGGGTCTCCCGCATGAAAGGTGAGCATCCGACCACTGAACCAGTATTTCTGTATTATTTTTGCAACATTCTTAAAAATTTTAAGCGTCAAAATAAAAAGAAAAACAAAAATCAAGTTGTAAATGTATTATAGTATGGTCTTATTTTGTAAAAATCCCACATCTGCTTGTAAAAATGATACATCTGTGTTTGTCAAAGGGTAGAAAATCTTATGCAGTCTTCTAAATGGAACGCTTTTTAAAACCATCTTTGAAGAATGGAGTGGAAAACAAGTTACATTATTTTATATTTTTGTATTGTCTGGAATTAATAAAATTAATAAAATGATTTTTAAAACCAATAAGATTATCAAAATGAAATACCTCAGCCACTGCCACAGGTAACGAGCCATGCACACGGACTAGTCCGTCACCCACCCATGCTCTAACTTCTGAGACAATGAGATGGCAGCTCTGCATTTTATCCCAGCTCATCACAGAAAGACACGAACTCTCCCGCTTTACTTTCACATACATTTTTACGGCAGCCATGGCAAGAAGTCTCTGTGCTCTCGATCTGCCGCTCGAGCTCCGCGGCTCGGACGCCAGGTGCCAGAGCGCTGCGACACACCCCACAGACAGGCTTCTTCGGCTTCAGACATTCCTGCAGGCATGCAGAGCAAAAGCTAGAACAAGACACACAGAGAACCTCCGTCATGCATCATGGAGACACGACAACAAAAATGGATAAACTCTTTAAAAGACATCAATGAACAAAAGATTAAAAAACCAGTTTGCTCCCTACTCCTGGGCCAGAAACTAGGGAGCAGGAGGGAGAACTACAAAGAACAAATATGTCCAGCAACAGAAATAGATGCAAACTACGATGATACATGGCAAAAGGTATCAGGGTTGAGGTAACAGTGAAGTTTCAAACCTTAGCCCCTATCACTGAGGGGGGGATCTCAGTGGGATTCCCTGAACCTCTGTCTTCTCCTCTGTGAGATGGAGAGCATAGTATTTGCCTCTAGGACTGCTGGGAGCATGAAGTTATGCACAGCGAACACTTAGCACAGTGTCTAGCACACACGAGATGCATCGTCAATGGGTGCTGCTATCACCAGAGGTAAACGCAAAGGGCTATAGGTCCCAAAGGCGACAATTAGTTGTGACTAGAGGACAGGGCTGGTAGGACTTCAGAGCAGCATTCACAATTAGCCTTAAAAGGAAGAGTTCAGTTGGCAGAGGAGGTTAAGAATATTCTAGGCCTTTAGGTTTAAAATTTCATGATGAACTAATAGACTTTTACTTACAAGCAGTAAGGAGCCAGAGGTTTAAAGCAAGGTATGAACACGACCAAAACCTAATTCTAGAAAAAAACTGGTGATATCATGGATAACAGGTTTTGTTTACTCGATTGTTTTAGGTGAGAGGAAATAAGAGTTTTGAAGTAGAAACCAAACAGATGGCTAAAAGCAAGGGACTGCAAGGACCTGACCGAGACAACAGAAAATGAATCCAAGAAATGATTCAGAAGCAGAATCAGTAAGACTTGGTAACTTACTGAATTTGGAGATGGAAAGAAGGAAAGTCAAGGATGCCCAAGCAGGTGCTGATGCTGGGATGAAGTCGACAGAAAGAATGGATTACAGGCTTGACAACCTCCTAGCTACTTCCCCAACCTGACAGATTTAAGGCGGGATAACAAAATTTTCCAGGAGGGAGTTGGGATATATAACCAAAGGTAATTTTCTGCATGCTTGATAATTTTTTTTACTGTTTCCCTTAAGAATTTTCTTCCTGTTTGCATAAACTAGATGTTAATGTGCTAACAAAATTCCAGACCAGGCTGGGAGAAGGCTGAGGGCAACAGTAGTGAACTGCAGACAAAGTTCCGTCCTCACGATGCTTATGTTCTGGAGTGGAAACGCCCACAAACGCTAATTCCAGATTAGCTGAGGTGACTGCCGAAAGCGTCTATGAGGAGGTGACATTCAATTCGAGCTGAGACATGAAACTGTAAGGAGAGCACACGGATCTGGACGGAGAGTTCCACACAGAGACGACACCAAGGGCAAAGCGTGCTCAAAAGGCTGAAAGGAAGGTCTGTGGGCTGCGATGCGGCAGAGCACGAGGGGAATAAGCAATGAGGTCAGAGAGGGAGGCAGGGCCTCGTACCATTACTTATTCTGCCTCTTCTCAAAGGCGCTTGGGGCTACCAGAGCAACCCAAGAGAGCACACAGGGGCCCCGGGGACACAATGACCCCAAGCGCAGCGTGGAGAAACCAAGCAGCCCGAGTCTCCGTGCAAGCCTACACTGAAGCATCGCTCGCCCATCAAGGGCTCACAAGCCGCTCTGTGCCTGAGTCACGGCCAATCAACAAGCCTGCGCTCAGGCAGTCCCTGCGTCTTGGGCTGGCTTTCAGTTTCTATATCCGATTCATGGGCCTTTCTCAAATTCAGCCCACTGGATGCTCCACCCTTTCTGTCCTGGTGTTCTTTCGAAACTCCCTCCCCTTGGGCACCCAGCCACCTGCCCCTCCCCAACTACATTCCACCATCCTGGAGAAGGATATAGTCATTCAGGGCTTGAAATAAAGTTTTATAAAAATCGAATGCCCCAGACAGAGCTGCAGGGATGCGCAAGTTTTCAAGCACAGAAGTTAACACAAAAGAACTAGGAAGACAAGCAGCAGTTGGCTGCAGCTGGGCGAGAGTTCTGCTGGCCTCATAGAGGTGCTTCCATCTGTCCTCAATCAGCATTCGAATAGTCAATAATGCCCTTTATCCTCCTACCTGGGAAAAGTTCAGTTACTTCAAGGAAATTTCAAATTTTGCTGCTTTTCAGTTGGTAAACTGTGCTGGGACGCGCCTGTTTACAAATGTTAACATTAAATGAGATCCAGCAATTAATTCAAATTTTGGTAAACCTCAATCTAAAGAGAAGAGGACCCAATGAGAAAGCTCCCTGAACTCCGTTTCGACTCTCTTGAAACTTGTTTCCATCATTAACTTTTTAGTTAATTCACTCATTTCCCGATCACCCCTCACATGCACGTTTGTTCCTTGTTGTACTCTCCAAATGCATGACTCCAACATTTGTTAACACTTCTTTACAATCAGTTCACGGGACTGTCAATTCTGAAGGCAAAACCACTTAGTTTCCAGTCAGCTGAACAGAAGATTGGAAGACCATCAAACACCGTGCTGGACACTGAGGACACCGGGAGGGGCAACACAGATAGGGTAACCCCTAAATTTTGCTAAGTGCAAGGGAGGAAGCCCCAGGGGAGCAGGTGAGGTGGGAGTAATTTGGATGGGGATGGGATGAGGGAGGTGTAATTTAAATTGGGACTGAAGGCCGAGAAGGAAGGAGGGAGGGGGTATACAGACAGGGTAGGAGAGTTCCCGGCCAAGTGAAGCCAAGCAGCTACAGCCCAAAGCTGGAAAGAGTTTAGTGGTCTAGAAGTGAGCGCCGGCCAGTGTGGCTAGCGAGTCCTTGCCGGGTGCCAAGCACTGCTCTCTGGTCTGGAAAACAGATGCCTGCAGCTCAGCCGGGAAGATTTAAGCAGGGGTCCCCTCACCTGGACAGCTGCCGCCAACCCTGCTCCTCCCTTGAAGGACCGCTATAGGAATTGGCAAGAATGGCCATGGCGCCCAGCAGGGGCCTGCGGGGCCCAGAGGCTGGCGACAGGGTCCCGAGTCCAACGCCCGCGGTAAGCGCTAAGGGAGGCCAAGGAGGAAATGCCAGCTCTCCACGGCAAGACGCGGGTGGCTCCGGGTTCTACGCCCCTTTCAGCTCAGGCGCGCTGCTCTGCCTGCGGAACGGGGCTCAGACGCAAAGCCGGCCCTGCAAGGACTCAGCGGCCATCCTCACACCTACCTCCTCGGGCGTCACAGCCAGCCTGCCAACACTCGCAGGGCACAGGGGCCTAATGTAAACGCGAAGGCAGCAGCCCCGGACGCCGGGAGAAAGGCCCGCCACGCCCAGCTGCCGCTCCCCAGCCGCCGGAGAGACCGCAGACCGGCTGGACGCGCACACTTCCCCCTCTTTCAGGCCAGGTCAGCGTTTCTCCAACCGCGCCGCACACGAGGACCGACTGGGCAGAGCGGGCTGCGCGGCGCCGGAGGAGCTCCACGTCCTGGAGGCGGCCAGACGAGGCCGTCCCTTCCGGCTCTCGCGGGTGGAGCCGACAGCCGGCGGCGGCAGGAGCGCGGCTCCAGTGACAGCAGGTGCGCGGCCGACCGGGAGGGCCGCCCCCGAGGCAGGCGAGGGCCGGGACCCTGGGGTGAGCAGGCGGGAGGCAACAGCGTCCCGCAGACCCCCGCGACCCCGGAGGTCCTGGCGGGGGCCCTCGGCCGGCGCTCCCGCCGCGGAGCACTTCCCGGGCGGGCCTCACCCCTGGGCTCCCTGCCCCCCGGTCAGGCGCCCCCTCCCAGGCCCGGCCCGTCGCTTACACGTGTCCGCAGGGCACCTGCACCGGCTTCTCGAACACCTCCAGGCACACGGGACAGGTGAAGCGGCCCAGAGGGTCGGCCTCCGCCGCCGCCGCGGGCCCCGCCAGCTGCGCACGGCCCTCACGGTCTTGCTGCTGCGCCGCCATCTTGCTGCAGCTGAGCGCCCGCAACGGCGGCCGAGAGGGAGGAGCCCGGGGGGGCGGGGTCGAGCCGCGGCCGAGCCGGCGCGCGGGGAGCGGAGCGCAAAGCCCGCCGGGGAGGGGGCGGGGCCGGCGCGGGGTGGGGCGGGGCCGCGGCCGAGCCAGAGCGCGGGGAGCGGAGCGCAAAGCCCGCTAGCGCGGGGGCGGGGACAGGGGCGGGGCCGGCGATGGGCCCCGCCCCACGGCCCCTCCGAGTGGTGAGAGGGAGAACTCGAGGGCAATCTGGAAAATGTGGACACCAGATCCATAGGCTGGCAGACCTGGGATGGGCTTTGTGCTTCAGTCACTGTTTTCCAAATTTATATTGTTCTGTGCCATCTTTTTTTTTTTCCTCCGTGCAACTTTTTATTTAAAAAAATTTCAAGCCTACAGAAAAGTTACAAAAAGGTACAACGAACAACCATATACCCTTTCACCTAGACTCACCATTTGCTAATATTTGGCCACATTTATGCCTTCTCTCTCTCTCTCTCTCTCTCTCTCTAGCTCTCTCTCTTCACACACGTTTTTTTGCTGAAGCTTTGAATCTTTTGGGACTTATTTACAGACATAATAACCCTTCACCCCAAATACTTCAGCATATCTCCTAAGAACAAAGACATTCTCCTTCATAAACACAGTACAATTGTCATACTCATGAAATTTCACACTTGACATAATTCTATTATCTAATACATAGTCTACGTTAAAATTTCCCCACTTATCTCAGTAATGCCCATTATAACTGAGTCCCCCGACCCCCATTCCAGGATCTTCGGGAGCAATCGATATTAGGTTGTCTTTTTAGACTCCTTCAATCTAGAAGAATGTCTTAGCTTTTTTTATTCCATTACACATAACTTTATTATATTGGTAGAACTACAGTTCATTTTTTTACATAATTTTTTTTGAAACATAACATGCAAACACATTCTTACCATATGATCATTCCATTCTTGGTATATAATCAATAACTCACAATATCATCACATAGTTGTATATTCATCACCATGATCATTTCTTAGAACATTTGCATCAATTCAGAAAAAGAAATAAAAAAACTCATACATTCCATACCTCTCCCTCTCTTTGACTGCTAGTATTTCCATCTACCCAATATATTTTAGCTTTGTTTTCCCTATTTTTTTCTATACCCCTGACCACTCCCTTTCATTGATTGCTAGCATTTCAATCTATTAAATTTATTTTTCCCCCTATTATTTATTTTTAATCCATGTTTTACTCATCTATCCATACTATAGATAAAAGGAGCATCAGACACAAAGTTTTCACAATCACACAGTCACATTGTAAAAGGTGTATAGTTATAGAATCATCTTCAAGAATCAAGGCTACTGGGACACAGCTCAACATCTTCAGGTACTTCCCTCTAGCCACTTTAATACAACTTAAACTAAAAAAGTGATATCTATGTAATGCATAAGAATAACCTCCAGACTCTGTTTGGAATCTCTCAGCCACTGACATTTTATTTTGTCTCATTTCACTCTTGCCCCTTTTGGTCGAGAAGATTTTCTCAATCCCTTGATGCTGAGTCCCAGCTCATTCTAGGATTTCTGTCCCACGTTGCCAGGAAGGTCCACACCCTTGGGAGTCATGTCCCACGTAGAGAGGGGGAGGGTGGTGAGTTTGCTTGTCCTGTTGGCTGAGAGAGAGGCCACATCTGAGCAACAAAAGAGATTCTCTTGGGGGTGGGTGACTCTTAGGCCTAATTTGAAGTAGGCTTGACCTGTCCTTTGCAGGGTTAAGTTTCTTATGAACAAACCCCAAGATTGAGGGCTCATGTGTCATCTTTATTACTAATAGTTCTCTTCACTTCTTCCTTAAACCTAAGGAAGTCACTTCTTAGTGACTTAAACCTAAGCAAACAAGTTTTAAAAGGAAATCAGATATCCCTCCTGGGCTGCCAATAGGAAATCAATGTCAGTTATCATTTATAGAGGGGAATGGTAAAAATAATTAGAATGGAAGCCAAATATGATTAATTTCAGCTTCATACGGTTACTGCTGGAAAGGGATATTGGTCCTCCGTACAGAGGCATTGATGGTGGGAGCTAGGGGCGGGAGTCAGCGTTACCTGAAGCTGAGCTCACCTGCTCACCTGCTGCAGGTACGGGGGTGGGGGGGGAGGGAAGGGGGGAGGCTGAGGCCTGGAAGGTGGCGCTCATTTACCAGAAAGCAGCCTGGAACCCAGGTGTTTGGAACCCAGCCTTCTCCTCTTCCTACTGCTCCAAACTGGCTCCAGTATGCAGCCTATTTACCAAGACACATTTTTAAAAATAGCACGTGGGTTAACAATTCTATGCTGTTCTCTGGACCAGGAGAGCCAAGGATCAATGAAGCCTTCCCCCCCAAACGAGAGGTCTGCACAGAGCAGCTACATAGCCTCAGGTGACTGAACACAACCTTGCCCCCTCCCCTTTCCCATTCCCAGCCCTCAGGGTGATTTTGCCTGGGCTGCAGGAGGTTTATTTTTAGCTGTCCATGTTGCATCTTTCCCCAATGAATAACTTTAGCAGCGCTGGTCTGCCAGTGCTAACGCGCTGCCGTTTCTTTTTCCTGTTCCCATGCCAGGTACCTGAGCAGCTCAACTCTCTGCTCACAGCAACTGTGAGATAATAAGTGGGGGTCTAAGCTGCTAAATTTGGGGTCATTTGTTTCTCAGCATAAGGTAACAAATACAATGTGTTTTGCAGGCAATTTGCCTTTAGTTATCAAAGTTGCAAGAGCACACACCCTTTGATTTACCTTTTCTATTTCCAGGACTTTATCCTGTTTAAATAGCCTGTGTTGTCCAATGCATGTGATTATTTAAATTCAAGTAAGTTAAAATTAAGTGAAATTAAAATTCAGTTTCTAATTCCCACTAGCCACATTCCAAGTGCTTAAAGCAACATGTGACTAGTGGTTATGTTTTGGACAGCACGGATCTAGAACATTTCCATCATTGCAGGAAATTCCACTGGACAGTGCTGCTCACACATATGGGAAAAACACACACAGGTGTTCAGGCCAGCCTCTGTCATGGTAACAAAATACTGGAGGCATCCCAAACAAGCAGAGAATGATACATAAATACAATGGAGGTCATTCCTGGACTGTCAGCAACCCTAGGGCAGGGATTTTTGTCTTTTTTTTTTTTAACTGCTGTATTTTCAGCTTCTAAAACAGGGCCTGGTACATGGTGGTTACTCCACATATATTTGTTAAATGAATATAGAGCTGATATGATCTGTGAAGTATTTTTAAAATATTTTTATTGAGCTCTTCACACACATACAGTCCATCCACAATATAGTCAGTGGCTCACAATAGCATCATGTAATTGTGTATTTATTCCCTAATATAGCAACATGATCATTTTTTAGAACATTTGCATTGTTCCAGAAAAAGAAATATAAAGAAAAAAGAAAAAAACTCATACACCCCTTACCCCGTACACCTCCCGCTCATTGACAGCTAGTATTGTAATCAACCCAATTTTTTACCCTTTACCCCTTCTATAATTTATTTATTTTTTGTCCTTATCTTTTTCCTCATCTGTCCATACACTGGAAAAAGGGAGCATCAGACACAAGGTTTTCACAATCACACAGTCACACTATAAAAGCTATATCATCATTACAATCATCTTCAAGAATCAAGGCTACTGGAGCACAGCTGTACAGTTTCAGGTACTTCCCTCTAGCCTCTCCAATACACCATAAGCTAAAAAGGGGTGTCTATATAATGTGTAAGATTAACCTCCAGGATAACCTCTCGACTCTGAAATCTCTCAGCCACCGACACTTTATTTTGTCTCATTTCTCTCTTCCCCTTTTTGGTCAAGAAGACTTTCCCAATCCCATGATGCCAGGTCCTGGCTTATCCTGGGAGTCATGTCCCACGTTGCCGGGGAGATTTACTCCCTTGGGACATGTCCCACATGAGGGGGAAAAGCAGTGAGTTCACCTGCTGAGTTGCCTTAAAGAGGCCATATCTGAGCAACAAAAGAGGTTCTCTGGGGGTAACTCTTAGGCGTATGTGGTAATTAGGTTCAGGTGTCAACTTGGCCAGGTGAAGGTGCCTAGTTCTGTTGCTGTGGACGTGCGCCAATGGCATGTGAACCTCATCTGTTGCTGATTACATCTGCAGTTGGCTAGGAGGTGTGCCTGCTGCAATGAATGATGTTTGATTTAACTGGCTGGTACTTAAATGAGAGACTCATCATAGCACAGCCCAAGCAGCTCAGCACACCTCATCTCAGCACTCGCAGCTCAGCCCAGGCCTTTGGAGATGCAGAAAAATCATCCCGGGGAAAGTTGTTGGAACCCAGAGGCCTGGAGAGAAGGCCAGCAGAGATGCCCTGTGCCTTCCCACGTAAGAAAGAAACTCAGTTGAAAGCTGCTGTGCTGGTTTGAAGGGAAGTATGCCCCCTAAGAAAAGCCATGTTTTAATACAAATCCCATTTCATAAAGGCAGAATACTCTCTATTCAATACTGTATATTTGAAACTGTAATGAGATCATCTGCCTGGGTGATGTGATTTAGTCAAGAGTGGTTGTTAAATTGGATTAGGTGATGACATGTCTCCACCCGTTTGGGTGGGTCTTGATTGGTTTATTGGAGTCCTATAAAAGAGGAAATATTTTGGAGAATTAGAGATTCAGAGAGAGCGACACTACGAAGCAGAGAGTCCACCAGCCAGCAGCCTTTGGAGATGAAGAAGAAAAA
>PVIY010039602.1:0-23030 GCA_004026745.1 Myrmecophaga tridactyla
GAAACCCTGAACTTCATCGGCCTTCTTGAACCAAGGTATCTTTCCCTGGATGCCTTTGATTGGTCACTTCTATAGACTTGTTTTAATTGGGACATTTTCTCGGCCTTAGAACTGTAAACTAGCAACTCATTAAATTCCCCTTGTTAAAAGCCATTCCGTTTCTGGTATATTGCATTCCGGCAGCTTGCAAACTAGAACACTAACCATTTGTAAATCCAATTCAACATTCCTTTGCTCCACGTAAATTTGTGCTTCTTTCACTTCTCCTCTGAACTAACTGTAATATTTACCTAATCTCCTCATTAATAATGAGTTAAATAAAATATTTAACATGTGTTCACAGTTCAAAAATTAATAGCTTTACACATTTTTTTTTTATTATGAAACTTTATTTCTCAGGATAGGAAGATAGAACATATATTATTTCACATTTGGTTAGCTTGATTTAAATTCTTAAATAATTATATCTACATTTGTATTCTTGTTCTAGTCTACATAAATGTTAGGAATAGGCCTAAATGATTGTCTGCTATGTGTTGAACTCTATACTAGGCTCTGGGGATGCAGTATTGTTCATACAACATGGTCCTGATCTAATAAAGCTTACCATCCAGTGGGAGAAGACAAGCAAATAATTCCACAATTCTTTATTTACAGTTGCTGTAAGAGCAATGAAGGAAAAGTACAGGGTTTAATGCAAGTATGGTTCTCTGAGACTCAACCTAGTCTAGGAACATCAGGGTTTGTCAGAAAAACTTTTCATGAGGAAATGAGACATAAATTGAGATTTAAAATTAAGTAGGAGCTAGACAGGTATAGAAGGGGGAGAAACATTCCAGACATAGGGGACATATTATGCAAAATATGGAGATAAAGACAGGAATGAAGATAGCTTTACGGACCATGGCAAGACTTTCAGGTGTGATCCTAACAGAAATAAAAAATTCATGGAAGGAGTTTAAATAAAAGTCTAATAATCAATTCTGCATTTCAAAAAGATTTCTCTGACCATTGTATGCTGGATGAGTGGACTGGGGGTGAGCAATATTAAACAAAGGAAAACCAGTTAAGAAATTATAGTGGCAGCAGAGGCAAGAGATTACAATGGCTTGGATAATATGACAGTAGTGGTCATAAAAATAAGTAGATGAAATTAAGAGTTAAAAAACATGGTGAATGATTAAACATGGATATGAAGGAAGAAGAGAAAGGTAACAAAACTATCAAATTTTCTAGCTTAAGAAAGTGGTGCCAATTAGTAAGCTAGAGAACAAGAGAGGAGAAACAGGTTTTGGAGAAAGACAATGCTTTCAGTTTTATAAACGCTGAGGTTGAGATGTCTCTAAGGCATCTAATAAATTATACTGAATTGTCAGTTGCAAGGTCTAGAGTCATAAATGTATGGATAATTACCATAACAACCATTCTCAACATAACAATATAAAAAAGGGACTATCAAGGATTTTCCGGTCCTATGTATAAAGTACCCATTTTTTTTTTTTTTCAAACAAGGAGATGGTTCCAGTAGGGAAATTAGTGATGATTATTGCTGTATTCCAGCTGACCCCTACAAATTCCACTGCTCCATCCCTGCAGACCTGTGCCCTGCCTTTCTACTGGAGAAGTAAAGAATTCATGTGAAATCATCTCCTATAAAAGCCCAATAATAAAAGACAGGCTCTTAAATTTAAAAAATTTTTTTTTTAAAAAAATCAAAGGTATTACTTTGGCCTTGACAATCCTTAAAGGTACTAAAACTTCCTGATTTTCAAAGACACATAGAGAAAGTAAAGCCCTGAATCAGGCACCACTGATATCACACAAAGGGTTACTGTGTATAGCAGGTGGTATCTCTTTTTAGCACATTTTCCAGAAACATTTATCCATGCAAATGCATCAATATACATCAAAGCAGAAGAGTACATGATACTGTTGTCATTTTCCCAGAAGTGAAGTTTCACATATCACATCTTGAGCTTAGGAATAGCTCCTACTCCACTGCCTAGCACTGCAGTCACTTTGCCTTTACTTTTATCTAGCATCTGGTATCCAAGTCCACTGTTCAAATGAGTAAGCCAACAGTGCAAAAGGATTACCATCTCCAAGGACTCTAAGAATAAAGGCCAGCAATATCTACATACACACACTCATGTATAGCACATTCACCAAGACAGGTGCTACAGCTATCACTTCTCTCCTCTAGGCTATTCTTTACCTCCATGCTGGCAGTCTCTAAGACATAAAGCAAAGGCATCTGATGAAATATGAAAACAATTAACTGAAGTTATAATAGGTTTACTAATGAATATCTTAAATTTCTGGGCAACTAGAGATATAAACATTATTGACATTAAACTCGCAAATGTAGGGCCTAGGGACTAGCATAGATATTCCAACCAAAATAAATATCCTTATTTGAAAGGAATTGCCAAGGAGAGCCCCCCACCCCCTACAGAATCAGGCAACAGATTCAGAGCTGTTTCAATTAAGAAAAAGCAATATACTCTTATATCTTGGATAAACAAATACAAATAACTTTGGAGCTTTATTTTCTTTCAGCTCTTTTTTGACAGATAAGTGCATTTTCAACAAAGTACCAATTCCTCTAAGTCTGACTAGATTTTTTAATGTATTAAAAAAATATATCCAGCTGGGTTTATTATGCAATAGCTTTCTAAAAATGAAAATCACTTAATTTCAGGAAGTTGCAACTAAAATATATAGTATGAGCCAGGCCAAAAAATTTTCATGACCAACTTGCCCCAACAGAGCCTTATCATGGCAAGCATGGATGGTACTCTCCTTCCCCATACTGGAATTTAGCTCTCTTTCCTAAGGTGACTAAAGCTGACTTCATGAATATTTTGTGGCTTTTCTAATTCCAATCCATTGCAAATCACTGCAAAATACAAAAAAATGATTGATTAGAAAAAGAATCAAATGCTTGAAGGCTGGAAAAATGTCAAACTGATATTGAAGTTTCTAAATTCTTATTCTAAATTTCTGTATTTAATTCACTGTAGACTGATAATTGCAGACTGAAAACAAACAATTCATGGACCATCACCAGTCAGCTGACCATATTTGAGCAGTATTTCAGTCAGTGATCTTATCCAATCTCATGGCTTTAAATATCATCTATATGCTGTCAATTTCCAAATGTGTATCTCCAGATCAGAACTCTCCCTTGACACCCAGATTCATATATCCATCCAATTTTCTAAATTAACATTCCTTCTTGAATGTCAAACAAGCCTCAAAGTCTTAATATTTCTAATGACCTCCATTTCTGCCCCCACCAAAACAAAAACAAACCAGCAACACCCTGCTTCACTCACTATATTCTCCACTTCACTCAGTAAATGGCAACTACATCCAGCTAACTACTCAACATTAAAACTTTACAGTCACCCTCAATTCCTCTTGATCCCTCACATACCAAAACGAAACTATAAACAATTCTTGCCAGCTCTGTTTTCCAGACTCGGACCACTTTTTATCACCTTGGCTACTACCAGCTGCCTAAGCTACCATTATCTTGAATAGATATTGTAATGACTTCCTAACTTTACTTTGCTGCTTGCAGTCCTGCCGTCCTGCTATGAGCAGGCAAAGTAACCTTGTTAAAACCTAGGACAATTATTCATTGAGGAAAGAATAGTCTTTTCAACAAGTGATGCAGGGACAACTGAATATGCACATGCAAAAGAATTAATTTGGACCCCAACCTCATTCTATATATAAGCACTAAATGGATCAAAGACTTAAATGTAAGAACTAAAACTTTATATAAAGCTCTTAGAAGGAAACATGGGTACAAATCATCTTGATCCTGGATTAGGCAACAGTTTCTTAGATATGTCACCAAAAGTATAAGTAATCAGAGAAAAAGTAGATAAGTTGGATTTCATCAAAGTTTAAAACTTTGTGCATCAAAGAACAGGAATGTGAAAAGACAATCCACAAAATGGGAGAAAATATCTGCAAATCATATATCCAATAGAGGTCTAGAATCCAGAATATATTAGGAACTCTACAACAACGAAAAGACAAGTAACCCAATTAAAAAAACAAAAACAAAAACAAAAACCACTCAAACAATTTGAATAGACATTTCTACAAAGAAGACATACAAATGACCAACAATATTGGCTATTAGCCACTGGGGAAACGCACATCAAATCAATGAAACACACTTCAAACTCACTAGGATAGCTAAAATAAAATAAACAAAAGAACAAATGTTAGTGAGGATGTGGAGAAATTGGAACTTACATCACTGATGGGAATTTTAAATGGTGCAGCCACTAGGGAAAATAGAGGCAGTTCTTCAATAGGTTAAATACAGGGTTACTTACTATGTGACCCAGCAAGTCCACACATAGATATGTTCTCCAAATCATTAAAAACAAGGACTCACACCCCCAAGAGAACCTCTTTTGTTGCTCAGATGTGGCCTCTCTCTCAGCCAACATGGCAAGCAAACTCACTGCCTTCCCCCTCTCTAGGTGGGACATGACTCCCAGCGGTGTGGACCTTCCTGGCAACATGGGACAGAAATCCTAGAATGAGCTGGGACTCAGCACCAAGGGATTGAGAAAACCTTCTCAACCAAAAGAGGGAAGAGACAAATGAGACAAAATAAAGTATCAATGGCTGATAGATTCCAAACAGAGTAGAGACGTTATCCTAGAGGTTATTCTTACGCATTAAATAGATAGCACCTTTTTAAGTTAAGGTTTAATAGAGGCTGGAAGGAACTGCCTGAAAACGTAGAGTTGTGTTCCAGTAGACATGTTTCTTGAAGATGATGATATAGCCTTCGCAATGTGACTGTGTGATTGTGAAAACCTTGTGTCTGATGCTCCTTTTATCTACCTTATGGACAGATGAGTAAAACATATGGATTAAAAATAAAGAAATAATAGGGAGAACAAATGTTAAAATAAATTTAGTAGATTGAAATGCAAATGATCAATGAAAGGGAGGGGTTAGGAGAATGGTATGTATGAATTTTTTTCTGTTTTCTTTTTATTTCTTTTTCTGAATTGATGCAAATATTCTAAGAAATGATCATGATGATGAATATACAACTATGTGATAAAAAAATAATTAATTAATTAAAAAAACAAGGACTCAAATAGATAGTCGTATACCAATGTTCATAACAGCACTATTCACAATAGTCAAAAAGTAGAAACAAACCAAATGCCCATTAACTAATGAAAGGAAAAACAAAATGTGGCCTATCCATCTCTACAAAAGGAGTATTATTCAGTCATAAAAAGGAAGGAGGTATGGACACATGCTATAACATGAGTGAATCTTGAAAACATTATTCTAAGTGAAAGAAACCAGACACAAAGGCCATATATTGTATGATTCCATTTGTATAACATATCCAAGATAGGAAAATCCACTGAGAAAGTAGATTAACAGCTGCCAGAGGCTGAAATAAAAGAGGGTGTATTTTGTATAATGCCAAGATGTCACATGTTCTGCAAATCCCTTTCCAGTTCCTGTCCTTTTTAAAGCAACTACATTACATGGAAAAGCATAACAACTGACAGCCTCCAAAATTACTGAACTTCATTTATTTTGTCTTGCTCAGCTACCCAAATTCAACCCAATATATTCAGAATAATTCTAAAAAATAATACACTTCAGAATAAAACTATAAGAAAGGAAGCACAATTACATATATCAAGTGATCCTTCTAATGGCTTTATGAGAAAGAAAAAGCATGTATCACGATCTTCAGTTTTCTGATTTATAACTTGAGTCTGTTTATATCAAACCACAATGAACTATCATAAGTCAGGCAAAGAGGCTCTACAAAAATCTTAGGGGACAGCTTGATTACTAGAGCATTTTTTAAAAACAAAACTCTAAAATGACAGTAACAGAAGCAACTACCATGTGTAGTTCTTTACACATGTATAAAATGAACTACCATGTGTGAAATGAACACCTGTTCATTTTATTTGTTTTATAAAATGAAATAAATATGAATACTGTGTGCCCCTCCCTAATTGCATTTTTTTTTTTTAACATGGGCAGGCACCGGGAATCGAACCCGGGTCCTCGGGCATGGCAGGCAAGCATTCTTACCTGCTGAGCCACCGTGGCCCGCCCCCTAATTGCATCTTATACGTTTACATCTCAAAGCCACTGTTTTATCGTAGCCCTATTTTCCTAGTGTTTCCAAATTTGGCTTCTTAGCAAAATTGGTGGGTATAGGTATGTGTACAGTGTGTGAAATATAGATTATTGGGCCCCAATATGGAGATTCTAAAGGCTAATTCAATAAATTTAGCAAGCATTCCAAATGATTCTAGATTAGCCAAATTTTCAATCTGCCCATACAGAATTCTGAATCCCATACAGAGAAAAAGCAGGCCAAGAAAATATGAGATCAAAATCCAGGGAAAAAGATTATTCACCAAGTTTCCTTAATGGTGACTCCATCAAAGAATAAACAGGTGAAAGAAAATTCTATTTTAACATAGAACCCAAACTTAGCTGCCCTTGCCCCAACTTGTCAGAAAAGTTGGCCTCCTACTAGTATCATGTTACAGGACAGATGAAGATGACAATATTCTCAATTTTAAAATGCTCAAGAAATTTGATGTTTTGCAAAACCCAATAAAACTAAAAAGACAAGTATAAGACTCTGATAAATATTTAAGTAGCAGCTTTCCCAAAAATGCCAGGCAGAAATTGAGACAGAGACAGAGATTTCAGGCAGGGCAGGATGAAGGTAGTAGAGGATCTGATTCAGCAGGAGAAATGGGCAGGCCCACTAGCTTTTCTGGCCCAGATAGGAATCCACAGGAAAAAATATTCTTAGATGGGGTTCTTCCAAGTAATGTTGAGAGCAGTCCCCAAGAGGGATTCCCAAGCAGGAGATAATTATGATAATCATCATCATTATGGTAATAGTCATCTACTTACAAGCTGCCTCTTCTTGGAAGGCTCAACTCCTTCTGAAAAACAAAATGCAAACACAAGTTAGACAGAAATAAGGACCCATTTCACCCCTGCAGCTCTGCACTAAATGTCTAGAAGAGTTATATCGTTATTTTAATAATGGCAAGACTAAATATTTCTAAAAACCTTTTCTTTTGTCTCAAATTTTAGTGAAATAAAAAACAGGCAAGTTAATTATCACCTCTTTATTCTTCTTTCCCAAAAGGAATGCATCAGAGAATACTTGCAACGTTTTTTCCACTAGATGGAACCATCTCCTCAGTGTAGACTCCTGGTATTCCAACCATCAACTGCTGATGAATAATAGTAAAGGCTTCATACCATTAAGGTCAGGGATATGAAAGGAATGAAACGTTTTCTGTTTTTGTTTTTGTTTTTTGTAATTAGAAAAGATTTTAGACAAAGAAGTATAGAAAATATAACAAAGAGCATGAAAAAAAAAACCTTTACAGTAACAGTTGGGGCCCCTGTGACTTGCTCTCCCAATGTGTCAAGTCCTATCTCCCATTATTCAGCCAATCCCTCTTGGATAACAAACATCTATTCTGAGTTTGTTATTTATCTTTTCCCATATATTTATATACTTTTTAATAAATTCATGATTAATTATTAGTATTGTTTTACATGTTTTTGCTTTTGCCATAGGTAGGCTCTGGGAATTGAACCCGGGTCTCTGGTATGGCATGTGAGAATTCTTCCATTGAGCCACCGTTGCACCACCCTGTTTTACATGCTTTTAAATTGTATATTCATAGTTTCATATCATATATATTCATCTGTGACTTGCTTTTTTCAGTCAACATTACAATTGGGCTATTCAGTCATGTGGACAGTGTTTCACTACAGTTCATTAATCTTTAGTACAGCAGGTCAATCTGTAAATACACTAATATTTTTTATACATTCTGTGGTTAATGGAAATTTAATTGCTCTAGGGTTTTTTCCCTCCATTGAAACAATATTCCTAAAAACATTTTTGACTATTTGCCCCACCTACTTGGAGAAGAAGACCATCCTCAGCAATCTGACTGTCGACATTCAAGAAAACGTCAGCATTATGCTGAAGGGATGCACAGTTTTTGTGACGCATCCCAGAGAAACCCTGAGGGCGGACCTCAATCACATCAGTATAGAACTGAGACTCCTTGAAATAAAAGAGGTTTCAGGCTGACTAATGGTAGGGAAATAGAAAGGAAGTGGCTACAGTTTGCACTATTAGTAGTTATGTTCAGAACATGATCAAGGGTGTTACACCGGGCTTCTATTACAAGATGAGGTCTGCGTATGCTCACTTCCCTATCAATGTCATTATTAAGGAAAGTAGGTCTTTTGCCGAAATTAAAAATTTCTTCTGTAAAAAATATCTGCAGGGTCCAGATAACCAGGCATTGCTTATCCAGTATTTCAAGCCCAGAAAGAAGAGTTAATTCTTGGAGGAAATGACATTGAACTTGTGTCAAATTCCACTGCTTTGATTCAGCAAGCCACAAGTTATAAAAACAAAAATATCAGAAATTTTGGATGGTATCTATGTCTATAAAAAAACGAACAGTTCAGCAAGCTGATGGATAATATCCAAGAGTTGTCCAACTATGAAAACAACAAGATACCAACCAAACCTATCTGTAGCATTTTAAGGATGCAATAAAATTCATCTGTTGGAAAAAAAAAACACAACATATTCTTGAACTTGTTTCTCTGTGCACATGCATAAAAAGTTTCTTGAAAATAAATACTTAGATGGAATTACTAAGTCATAAAATATTGGAAGTTTCAAATTGCTCCCCAAACAAGTCGTACAATTTTACTTTCAACACTTAATAAGAGTTCTCCTTCCCAGAACTGTCTCCCAATCTCCCAATAATTATAACAAATTGCCTACTCAATGTCTCATATTCAACATATCCAAAACTGACAAGAACCACCACCTTTCCTATCTCAGATGATGATAACTCCTTATTGAGACCAAACCTTAGACATCTGGATTTCTGTTTTGTTTTTTTTCCCCCCATACTCCCATATAATCCATGAACAACTTTCAATGGCTCTTTTTTTTTAACATATTTTTTATTTAAGAAGACAAATAATACACTTAGAACCACCAGAAATGGATATCTTAGTTAGCTTAACCATAGGCATATTTAAATAAGTTTCCATATAATTCTTGTAAAGTCTGTGTTTGTGCAGTAAGTTTCATAAACCAATTTAAAACTAAGGCAACAAGGGAAAATCTACATATTTGGATAGCAAAGTTCTTCAATTCTAAGAATTAAAACTAACTTAGATATCAATGGCTCTTTAAAATGTATCTAGGGCTTCTCTGTCTTTGGAGAACGCATGACTCATCCCCCTTCAAGTGTGTACTTTCAAGTTTTGAGCTGTAAAAATATATATATATATTAAAATATAAATATACATATCAAGAATCTAACCATTTCTCATTAACTCCACAGCTACGCGCTTACAATCTCCTATCAAAAACCTTGAATCCAGTCATGTTTCAGAAATCGGAATTTTGGAGTTTATTAAAGTAATATATAGCATATGTATAATAAATTACATAACATTCCCACAAGACCTGAGGCAGCACCCTGTTAACAAAATACATTCAAATTTCAGCAATACAGATACAATAAATGAGATTAGAAACTCTAAAGCATCTCAGTTCAATTTTGCCGCCAGAAGAATTTAAGTCAGATTTTATTGCCAAATGGAGTTATAAAAAATCTCTTGGTTTTTGGTATTGCAATCTAAGCTACCATGGTCTCTCCCTTAGCCCCTCAACAACCTAACTGGCATTTCATTTCGTTTCTAAACTTGGCCCTTTATAAGTCAAACAGAGTGATCATTTTTAAAGGTGTGAGAATAAAACACTCCTGTTCAAAACCCTCCAATGGCTGCCCTTTCTTTGATTCAAGAGTAAAAGCCAAAATACACATTCAGACCTAAAAAGGAGATCCACCATTCCTCTGTATCTCTGACCTGAGACTATGGTACATCATTGTTCCATAAACATATCAGGCATTCTTCTGCCTTAAGGTTTTATGCTACTAGTTCACTCTGTCTAATATGCTGCTCTTTCCCAACCATCCCCCTTGGCTAACTTCTTACCAGCCTTCAAGGTTTGGTCAATTTTCACCTGAGTTCTCCATGAAGCCTATCTCAATAGTCTTATACAATACTACAACCTGTTTCCCATTTCCTCACGCTCTTACCTGCTCTACTTTTTCCCCATAATACTCACCACCTTCTAATATACTACAGGAGTCATTTATTTATGCTTACTGTCTATTTTCTGTCTTGCCCCTCTAGAAAGAACCTAAGCTCCATGAGCGCAGGGATCTTAATCTGTTTTCTTCAAGCATCTCAATGACTTAGAACAATGACTGGTATGTTACCAGAAGCTCAAAAATATTTGTTAGACAAACCATTCCACATTCTCTCCAATATTTAGGATTATCAAATTTTAAAATTTTTGCCAACACAATGGCTGTGATCACATAGTATTATGGTTTTAATTTGTATTTCCCTCAAGTGCTAGTGAAGCTAAGCAATGTTTCATATATTCGTTGGCCAACAGGATTTCCTCAATTGTGAATTGTCTATTTGTAACCCTGGCTCATTTTTCTATCATCCTATCTTTTTCTTTACTTTTTCTCATTGAGTTTCAGGCATTTATTTGATCATATTCTTGATACTAATTATTTGTAGGTTATATTCACTGAAAATATGTTCTCTCAATCTGGGCTTATCTTTTCACTTTTTTTTAATGGTGTGGCCAAAGGTATTAATTTTTATATAGTGAGATTTATCAACTTTTCCTTTATATTTTACATTTTTGTAGATGGAAGGAACCTATCCTAATACAAAGACACAAAGGCATTTTTTCCTAAAAGTTTTAGAGGTTTATTTTTCACACTAAGTTTGTTAATATATCTGGAAATTACTTTTATTCAGAGAGAGAGAGAAATTCTGTGATATGTATTTTTTCTATATGGATGATCAATTATCCCAGTACCTTTCTTCTTTGGGTGGGGGGGCATACATGGTCCAAGAATCAATCCAGGGTCTCCTGCATGGAAAGTAAGCACTCTGCCACTGAACCACCCATGCACCCATCCCAGTACCATTTAATAAATGATATGCAATGTCTTTCATGTCACAGATCAAGCTTCTATAAATGCAGTGGTCTACTCCTTGGCTCCCATTCTCTTCCACTGTACAGTCAGCCCCCATGTCTATATCACACTAATTAATGACTACAGATTGAAAATAAATCTTGTTGTTATATAAATAATAACATCCTATTATAACATCCAATCTTGTTGTTATATAAATAATAACATCCAATAATAATTGACATTGTTATTATTTTTCTGAAAATTACGGGAGCTATTCTTAGGGCTTTGATATCCATATAATAAACTTAAGAATCAACTTGTAGACACAAACTTTGACTGACATTATACTCAGTATAGAGCTGAGTGGGCAGTACTGACATATTTACAGATGGCTCTTATCTAAGAATATAGTACAACTTTCTATTTATTTAAATCTTCTTTAATATGTTTGAATTAAGTCTTAAACTTTACCAAATAAAGATTTTAGAAATATTTTGCTTACTTCTAAGTAGGTTACATTTTCTTATTATAGTATATATTTTAAAATCACATTTACCAAGAGTTACATTACAACATATTTCTTCCTAATATATTAGAAAAGTTTCAAATGTACAGTGAACACCCATACGTCCACAATCCAGATTATATAATTGCTAATGTTCTGCTATACTTCCTTTATCACATATATATAGACATTTATCCATCCAAGCCACCTTTTTTTTTTTTTTTAAGTGCATTTCAATGTAGATTACAGGAATCAGTTCACACTTCGGCATGTGTATCATTAACGAGAATTCAATATTTGTTTACAATTCTTTCAGGGGTTGTTTTTTTAAGGTAAATTTACAAACAGCACAAATCTTAAGTGTATCAATTGGTAAGTCTGATAAATACATATACTCACAATAATACATACATACATAACCCAAATTCAAAATATAGAGTATGTTTATCTAGCCCGATTGTTCTATAATTTCCTTCTCAGGTAATCCCCAACAAACTATTATCCCTCCCACACACACCCAAGCAAATACTATTCTCATTTTTTTCACTATAGATTAATTTTGCTTCCTTTACAACTTCATGAGTCGAACCATACAAAATCTTTTACAGAAGATTTCTTTTACTCACCATGTTTTTAAAATTCATCTATTCATAGTCAATCCTATGAATATATAGCAGTTTATTTACCCTTTCTTCTGTTGATGGACATTTGGGTTGCTTCCAGTTGGGGACTATTAACATTCCTATACAAGTCTTTTAATGGGCTTATATCTCATTTCTTTTAGGTAAACATATATCTAAGAGTACAGATGATGGTTAATAAGATAGGCACGTTTTCTGTTTTATAAGAAACTGCCCACCTTTTTCTAAAATGACTATAGCATGTTACATTCCCATTAACAATATATGAGGATTCCAATTACTCCACATTTAATTAATATATTAAAATATATTAATAATTTAATATATTAGTGTGCTATACTCATATAATAATAATAATATATCCAAATTGCTCTATGTTTGCACCAATATATTAATTACATCAATCTTTTAAATTTTAGCCATTCTTGTGGGGGTAGAAAGATCCCAATGTGTTTTGTTCATTTGTTTTTTTAGTGAGCTTCTACAGTACTTTATTGTCACACTGGCACCAGGAGAGTGTTTGTAAAACATGCAAGACACACTGCATTATGGGGTGTTTCAAAGCTTGAGGCAAAACTACAGGGCCATGAACATAAGGTACTGTAATCTGGAGGGAATCATCGGGATGTGGGGAGAGGAGAATAATGGTGGAGGCCTATGGGCTCCGAAGTTTCCTGAAACAAACAAACAAAAATCCCTAGGCTTGTCCAGTCTGAACCAAGAAATAGGCAACTCTGGGGAAGGGCATCAGGTCTAAAGGTACCATTAACTTTTGTGTGTGTGTGTGTGCTGAAGTCCTGCCCTACTATTTATTTTTTGTTTTACAAACTTCCTATTGTGAAATATAACAAATATACAAAAAAAGCAATAAACTTCAAAATACATTTTAGTAAATAGCTATAGAACAGATTTCAAAATTTGGTATGGGTTACAGTTCCATTTCGGGTATCTCCTAGTTGCTCTAAGACACTGCAGACTAAAAAGAAATATCAATATAATGATTCAGCAGTCATATTCATTTGTTAAATCCCACCTGCTATATTATAACTCCTCCTTCTCTCAGTCTTTAGGGATATTTGGGTTATGAGCATTCTTTTTTTTTTTTTTTTAACTTTTTTTATTCTACAGTATAACATATATACAAAGCAAAGAAATAAAAAAGCAATAGTTTTCAAAGCACTCTTCAACAAGTGGTTACAGGATAGATCCCAGAGTTTGTCATGGGCTACCAAACGATCCTCTTATATTTTTCCTTCTAACTGCTCCAGAATATAGGAGGCTAGAGGCCTTAACTATTTTTTTATCATCACAATCGACTTTTTTCCTTCCTTTTTTGTCAAAAATAACATATATACAAAAAAGCTATAAATTTCAAAGCACAGCACCACAATTAGTTGTAGAATATATTTCAGACTTTGACATGGATTACAATTTCACAATTTTAGGTTTTTAGTTCTAGCTGCCCTAAAATACTGAAGAATAAAAGAGATATCAATTTAATGATTCAGCATTCATATTCATTTGTTAAATCCTATCTTCTATGTATAATTCCACCAGCGCCTTTGATCTTTCCATACCACTCTTTAGGGTTCTTTGGGCTATTACAATTCTAAATTTTTCATATTAGAAGGGTCTGCACTAATATGGGGTGCATCTATCTATCTGATGTTCTGCAAAGGCTGGGCTAGGTTTCAGGACTTATCTGCACCACGGACCCATCTGGAGGTTGTAGGTTTCTGGAAAGCTACTCTAGTGCCTGGAACCCTTGTGGAATCTTATATATTGCCCTAGGTTTTCTTTAGGATTGGCTGGAATGGTCCTGGCTGAGGGTTGGCAGGTTATGACAGGTAGTAAGGTCTACCTGAAGTTTGCGTAAGAGCAACCTCCAGAGTAGCGTCTCGACTCTATTTGAACTCTCCCTGTCACTGATACTTGATTAACTACACTTTTCCCCCCTTTTGGTAAAGATGGAATTGTTGATCCCACAGTGTCAGGTCTAGATTCTTCCCTGGGAGTCATCTCCCACGTCACCAGGTAGACTTTCACACCTGGATGTCTTGCCCCATGAAGCGGGGGAAGGCAATGACTTCACTTGCAGAGTTGGGCTTAGAGAGACTGAGGCCACATCTGAGCAACAGAGGTACTCCAGAAGAAAAATGTCTATATAGGTAGTCTAGGCTTCTCCGCTACCAACCTAAGCTTCAAAAGAGTAAGCCTCATAATTGAGGGCATGGTCTATTGATTTGGGTGTCCCCAAAGTTTGACACAGTATCAGGGGATTCCCTGATGGTAAAGTTTAATAGTTACATATTCTTTCTTCCTTCCCTCATGGGACTTTGGCAATACTTTTTGATTATCTGCTTAATATACTCTAGGATGTTGCCAGGCATTACAATGATCTATACAGGATTAAGGGATCTCTTTCTTATTCTGTGCTACCTGGGTTTCAATTGTTCAAATGATCTATACAGACAGGTTGAATTAGATTATGCACTACAGAAAATTTCAGTTCCAGATCAAATAAACCTTTCTTCCATTGGTCTCAAAGTCTATGTGTGATTCTAAAATATAGACACTGTTTTCCTTATCCCTATGTTCTGAATTACTTTAACTCCAACCTGTTCAGCTTCATTCTTATCTCTAAATATCAGGTTATATGTATGAAACAGCCTCTCAAAATCCAGAAATTTTAACCACCACTCCGGACTTAACGTTTCTGCTCTAATAGCTTAATCAAGGTCGCTGTTTTCTTACAAGCATTTTCTAAACGTGAACATACCATTGTCGTTCTTTTGTTTCTGGCTTATTTTATCTCACCAAAGGTCCCACATGCTCACTCACATCGTTGCATGCCTTACGACTTCATTCCTTTTTACAGCAGCACAACCTTCCTTCATAAGTATATACCATCAATTGCCAATCTACTTCTCCGTCGGTGCATCCTTCGGCCACCTGCATTCATTGCGCATCATGTAGAAAGCCCAAAGTCCACAGTCCATCAACATTCTCAATTTTAGATAATTCCATTGTTCCCAAGATAAAGAAAACCAATCAATACACTTTGACCAAACAAGAAATCTAAACCACCTCTTAACTCTTGTTCCTCACCCCATTATTTACCTCTGCTGTTTCTGTGGTAGTGCTGATGAGTTCCTTTTGAACATAGCCCATAGCATGCAATAGCAGTTTTTCCCCTCTACCCTGGAGTTAAACACTCTTTATAAAAGAATCATATCTCTGAAGTACTTCTTACAAGAACTCATTCATATTTCTAGTGTGAATCAGGGGGACAGGAAGGTCAATACAACCCCTTTCAATCTTGTTCATTTTCAATATGGTAATATTACTTCTAGACCCACTAGAGAATCACCTTCACTCCTATTTATTCTCTTACATCAGAGTTCAACTCCATTAGCTAATGGTTCACCCATCTCTAGCTTCTATGTACCTCTAAGTCCCTATAATCTGTATTATAAGCCTTTGATTATACCTTTAAGCTGGTCATAAATGTGGAATGATACAGTATTTGTCCTTTTGTGTCTGGCTAATTTTGCTCAGCATTATATACTCAAGGCTCATCCATCTTGTCAGGTGCTTCAGGACGTCATTTTGTCTTACTTTTTGTATAATATTCCATTGTATGTATATAGGTTCTGATAAGTTGTATTCTCATTTTCATTAGTCTCTAGATAGCTACTGATTTCTCTAGCAATTTCTTCTTTGACTCACTGGTTGTTTAAGAGTGTGTTATTTAATCTCCATATATTTGTGAATGCTCTCGTTCTTTGGTGGTTATTGAGATCCAGCTTCATCCCATTGTGATCAGAGAAAGTGCTTTGAAAAATTTCAATATTTTTAAATTTATGAAGACCTGAAGACCTGTTTTGTGCCCCAGCATATGATCTATCCTGGAGAAAGTTCCATGAGCACAGGAGAAGAATGTATAACCTTGTGCTTTGGGGTGCAATGACCTAAATACGAGTGTTAGGTCTAATTCATTTATCAAGTTATTTAACTTCTCTATTTCCTTGTTGATCTTCGGTCTGGTTGTTCTATCTATAAAGGAGAGTGGTATATTGACGTCTCCTACTATTATTGTTGAAATATATATCACTCCCTGCAATTTTGCCAATGCCTGTCTCATGTACTTTGGAGCTCCTTGATTGGGGGCATAAACATTTATGACTGTTATATCTTCTTGGTGAATTGACCCTTTAAGTAGTACATAATATTCTTCTTTGTCTCTTATGATGTCTTTACATTTAAAGTCTAATTTTGTCTGATATTAGTATAGCTGCTCCTGTTTTCTTTGATTACAACTTGCATGGAAGATCTTTTTCCATCCTTTTATTTTCAATCTATGTATCCTTGTGTATAAGATGAGTCTCGTAAACAGCATATATCTGGATTATATTTCTTAATCCATTCTGTATCTTTTAACTGGTAAATTTAGTCTGTTAACATTCAAAGTTATTACTGAAAAGGCGTTTCTTGATTCTACCATCTTATATTTTTTATTTTATCTGTCAGATCTATAAAATCTTTTCCCTCTTTCTCTTTGTATTCTTTAAATTACCCTTAGTGGTAATCAATTCTGTGCCCTCTCCCAAACCTCCCTCTCTCCTGGCTTTTTTTTCAGCCAGCAGAATTCCTTTTAGTATTTCTTATAGGGCCAGTCTCTTGTTGACAAATTCTTTCAGGACTTCTTTGTCTGTGAAAATTTTAAACTCTCTCTCAATTTTGAAGGAGGCTGGGTCAGAATTCTTGGCTGGAAGTCTTCCACTTTCACGATCTTGAATATATCATACCATTGCCTTCTCGCCTGCAGGGTGCTAGTTGAGTACACTGAACTCAGTCTTATTTGTTTTCCCTTGTATGCAGTGGATTGTTTTTCTCTTGCTGCTTTCAGGATTTTCTGCTTCTCTTTAACATTTGACAGACTGATTAGTATGTGTCTCGGGGAAGAACTATTTGGATTTATTCTGTTTGAAGTTCGTTGGACTTCTTTGACTTGTATATTTATGTCCTTTATGAGGTCTGGGAAGTTTTCCCCCATTATATCCTCAACTACTCTTCCTAGCCCTTTACTCCTCTCTTCTCCTTCCAGGACATCAATGATTCTTATATTTGTGCGCTTTGTTTTGTCAATCATTTCCCTGAGTTCCCATTCAATTTTTTCCATCTTGTTTGCCATTTGCTGTTTCGAATCTTTAGAGTCAATTATCCTGTCTTATAGATCACTTATTCTTTTCTTCTGTCTCTTAAAATCTGGTGTTGGGTGCCTCTAGTGCGTTTTTTATTTGGTCAACAGAGTCTTCAATCTCTGCAATATCCGCTATTTTTGCATTTATTCTCTCAAATTCCTCTTTATGGTCTTCTACAGTTTTCTTGACCTCCTTTATGTCATTTGCTATCCCACTTATTAGAGTTGTATGGACATCTTTGATTAGTTGTTCCAACATCTGTGTCGCCTCTGGTGTTTTAATTTGGTCAGTAGGCAGGGCTGTATCTGTCTGCATTGTGATATGCTTAGTGATCTTCTGCTATCTTTGTGCTATCTTGATTGATTTACTTTGGGAGTTGATTTCTTATAGTAGTCTAAGGCCTTTTGTTTGTGGGATGGTTCTACGGCAGGGAGCAGGGCACGAGCTGGGGCACTCAGTGTGGTGATTTGTTTCAGGGCAGGTATAGGTACAAGTTGGGGGTGTTATGCTGATGCTTGTGAATGTGGGCACCCAGCAGCCAGGGAGCATGTAGCTGTACAGGTACACCAGTCTGGGGGGCTTAACCCTGGTTTGCACTGGTCTAAGGCACGGGGCCCTTTGTGCCCACGCGCAGAGCTGTGGCAGCAGGTCGGTGTTATGCCTTCATGAATTGGGGCAGATGTGACACGGCTGTGCAGGTCAGCACTTTCTCAGAGCTGGGAAGCATGGCTGAGGGCAGTGCACATGTGCGGTTCTAGGATTGCTGTAAAGTGCAGTTCTCAGAGCTGAAAGATGTGATTGGGTGCCAGTGCGCATGCATGGGCCTGGGAGTGCTGTAAACGGATGTGAAGAGCTCAGGCAGGGAGCAGTGAGGCTGTGCGATACTATGGGTGGGGATGAGGAGTTAGGGGGGAGGGGTAGCCTAGGTATGGAGATTAGTGCCCACAGCCTTTATGTGCTGGCAACAGCCTGCAGGGAACAGTGAGGGGGAGGTAGTGCTAGGGAGGGGTGCAGGAGAGGTGGTTTGAGCTGCACATGGGGTGGGGTTGGGGGGCAGTTATGTGCACTGGGGGCTGGTCAGGTGGGGTACCTGGAGCATGGGGAATGGGAGAGGGTGATGGAGTTCGAGTACATGGGGTGTGGGGTGAATTGCCAGTTCCGGGGCTGTGCTGGTGCAGGTGGTACACCCAAGGAACGCGGCCTAGCTTACTTCCTAGTCCCAGGCTCCCTTCTGTGCACTCCTGCAGGTCTGTGCCTCTGTGCCATGCTCTAGCTTTCTGCCTCTCAGTTCCTCGGCCTCTGCAACCAGTGCTACCACATGCGGTGCAGAAGGCTCTCCCAGGTCAGTCGCACTCCTGAATTGCCACTCAGTCGCCTTCCTGTCTCTTCTCTAACTTTTCCATGGAGCAGGGCTAAGTTTTAGCTAGCCTATTTGGCCATCTTCCCAGAAGTCCTCTCAATGTGGTTTTAATTTGCATTTCTCTGATGACTAATGATGTTTCACATCTTTTCATGTGCTCATTATATTAGCTCTAGGCATATAATACTTTATGAAATGTCTTAAAATTTTTGTCCATCAAAAAAAATAAAAAAATAAAAATTTTGTCCATTCTAAAAACTGGGTTGTTAGCCTTTTTATTATTTAGTTATTTAAGTTCTTCACATGTTCTAAATACGAGACCTTTCTCAGAAATCTTTTGTGGACATTTTCTCTGTGGCTTGCCTACTGAAGTTATTAGTGATATTATTTGATGGGCAAAAGATAATTTTGATGAAGGACAATTTTTCATCTTTTTCTTTTATGGGCAATGCTTTCAGTATCTTTTCTTAGAAACCTCTGCCACCCCAAAGATGCAAAAGTATTACTCCATATCTTATTTCTATATTTTATGGTTTTAGTTTTGCCCATTTAGGTGTATGATTCATTTCAAATTAATTTTTGTGTTAGAGGTCAAGTTTCATTTCTTTCCACCTGGAAAATCAGTGATTCCACAGACATTTGTTGAAAATACTACCCTTTCCCAAACTGATTGCTCTGGAGTCTTTGTTAAAAATCAAATTATAATCAAATGGGCTAATCTGGGATCTCTACTGTGTTCTACTGATCTATTTTTCCACCTTATGCCAGCACTATATTGTCTTGATTCTGTAGCTTTAAATTAAATCTTGAAGCCAGGTTGTGTAATCCTTTAACTTTGTTCTTCTTTTTCAAGATTGCTTTGGATACTCTAGATCCTTTGCATTTCCACATAAATTATAGAATCACACTATTAGTTTCTACATAAAAGCCTACTGGGATTATAGATCAATTTGGAAAAAAGCGGTATCTTAATATTGAGTCTTTCACTCTGTTCTAGTTTGCTAGCTGCTGGAATACAATATACCAGAAATGGAATGGCTTTTAAAAAGGGGAATTTAATAAGTTACAAGTTGAAAGTTCTAAGGCCATGAAAATGTCCCAATTAAAGCAAGCCTATAGAAATGTCCAATCTAAGGCATCCAGGAAAGATACCTTGGTTCAAGAAGGCCGATGAAGTTCAGGGTTTGTCTCTCAAATGGAAAGGCACATGGCAAACACAGTCAGGGTTTCTCTCTCATCTGGAAAAGCACATGGTGAACACGGCAGCATTTGCTGGCTTTCTCTCTAGGCCTTGTGTTTCCTGAAGCTTCCCAGGAGGCATTTTCCTTCTTCATCTCTAAAGGTTGCTGGCTGGTGGACTCTCTGCTTCTCATGGTTATGTCGTTCTGAAGCCTTCTCCAAAATGCTTCCTCTTTCAAAGGATTCCAGTAAACTAATCAAGACTCACCTGGAATGGGTGGAGATACTTCTCCACCTAATCCAGTTTAATACCCACACTTGACTGAGTCACATCTCCATGGAGATAAACTAATTAACACTTCCAACATACAGTACTGAATAGGGATTAGAAGAAACAGCTGGCTTTTCAAAATGGGATTAGGATTAAAACATGGCTTTTCTAGGATACATAAATCCTTTAAAACCAGCACACACTCCATGAACATGACTTCTCCACTTATTTAGCCCTTCTTTAATTCCTCTAAGCAACATTTTGTAGTTTTTAGCACAGGCATAATATACTTCTTTGGCTAAGTTTATTCCAAAAATCCATTTTGGAAGTTACTGAAAATATTTTTTTTTAATTTTCATGTTTCAATTACTTGTTTCTAGAATAGAAATGCAATACATTTTTATATATTAACTGTGTATCCTGCAACTTTGCTGAATTCATTAGTAGTTGTAGCAGTTGTTTTGTAGATTCCTTAGAATTTTTCTCTATATAAACAATCATGTCATCCATGAATAGAATGAGTTTTACTTCTTTCCACACCTTTTTTTCCCCACCTTATTGCACTAGCTATGATCTCCTCTAAGATGATAAATAGGAGTGGTGTGAAAAGACATCCTCCCCTCATTTCTCTTTTGATATTAGGGGGGAAGTGTTCAATATTTTACCTTTAAAAATTGTATTAGCTGTAGGTTTTTCATAAATAACATTTATTAGATTTAAAAAGTTCCTTCTACTCCTAACGTTCTTAGAGTTTTTATCATGAATGGTGTGATGGTCAGGTTTATGTGTGTCAACTTGGCCAGGTAGTGGTACTCGGTTGTCTGATTGGGAAGCGGTGGTCTGTCTGTTGCTGTGAGGACATTGCATGGACTTAAATCATGACCACACTGCTGCATCAACTAAAGGGAGTGTCTTCTACAATAAATGATGTCTAATTTGATCACCAGAAGGCTTTATAGAGGATTCAGAAGAGACAATCACTCTTCCTGCTTCAGCCAGTCAGACTCTCCTGAGAGTTCACTGAGGCTCTTCCAGATTGCAGCCTGCCCTACAGATCTTGAACTCTTACATCTCCACAGTTGTGTGAGACACTTTTATAAATTTCATATTTATACATATCTCCTACTGATTCTGTTTCTCTACAGAACCCTAGCTAATACAGCTTGGTACCAGGAGTGGGGAGGTTCTTAAGAAAAAGAACCTTAAAAATAGGTTTTTATAATTGGTTTTCTACCCCGACTAGACTCAAAGGCACTAATGATTCTGCTTCTTGTAATCAGGATGGCACTGACAGTCCATGGGGTAAGCTGGTAAAAGAGATAGTCAAAATATCACCATTCAATTCTGCTAACTGTATGCTTATATGAGGCAAGCATCTAGGTGATGTTTTTGACAGCTTTACGGAGTTTTGTGGAATCAAGAGGTACAGAGATGTTGGCTGATTGTTGTTAGATATGTTGGATACATTGATGAGGGAAAGGCATGAGCTGAAGGCTTCAAATGAGCTTACATACCTGTATGACAAATGTAAAAGTTTCTCTGAGTGCCCTGAACGAAAATCTTATTTCCTGTAGCCACAGATTTGAGATCTCTGAAAATCAGACTCAGAGTCTTATTGTTAGAGCAGCACCTTTACGACATAAACTGAAATCTTGCATGGTATCTGTCATTAAAGTGAGGGCATTGATTGGAAAGGAGTTGGGACCCTGAAAAATGGGATGGTGATATATGGATTAAGAATGATGGCTGTGGAGACCCTAGACTGTGCTGAATCTTTTCTAGATAACCCTGTAATAGTCTGCCCTGAGGACATAGCTGCCCCACCTCCTACATGCCCTGAGGAAATGGCTTCTCAAACTCCAGTCATCCTGAGGATTCAGCAACCCAATCTCCACCTACAGCAATTAACCCTCCAGTGCCTGTAAAACATGTAATTACCTCCAATAGGGAAAAAGCCCTTCCTCCTCTGCCTAGAGTGATTCATCCTGTTTCACCAGATGAAACTACAAATGAATGCCCTGAAGCAATTGGCTTGGAAGATGCTTCTAATTCTTTTCATGACCCACTCCTACCACCTCTCTTTTCTTCCAGACCTATGACTAGACTGAAGTCCCAACAAGCCCCCAAAAAGCGAGGTACAAAGTGTCACCCATGAAGAGGTACACTATACTCCAAAAGAAATAGATGAGTTTTCCAGTTTATATAGACAGATATCTGGGGAATATGTGTGGGAATGGATTTTAAGGGTGGGGGATAATAGTGGAAGGAATATAAAGCTGGATCAGGCTGAATTTATTGATATGGGCCCACTAAGCAAGATTCTGCATTCAATGTTATAGTTCGAGGGGTTAAAATAGGCGTTAACAGTTTGTTCGGATGGTTGGTTGAAACATGGATCAAAAGGTGAATGATATTACCTGAGGATGAAATGCCAGACCTGCCTTGGTATAATGTAGATGAGGGGATCCAGAGGCTTAGAGAGGTTGGAATGTCAGAGTGGATTTAGTATGGAAAGCCTGCTCATACACTCCAGGAATGTCCAGAGGACACACCTTTTACCAGAACAGTGAGAAATAAATTTGTGAGACTAGCTTCATCATCCTTGAAGAGCTCTGTAGTTACACTTCTCTGTAGGTCAGATATTACTGTGGGATCTGCTGTCACTGAGCTGGAATCCTTAAACACAATGGGGATGATTGAATCCCAAGTTGGCAGAAGCCATGTGGCGATAGTTAATCACCATAGACAAGGTAGCGTGG
>PVIY010039603.1:0-22996 GCA_004026745.1 Myrmecophaga tridactyla
GAAACTTATTCCTGCAAAGGATAAGCTAACCTTACTTATAATTATGTGTAAGAGTCACCCCCAAAGAACTTCTTTTGTTACTTAGATGTGGCCTCTCTCTCTAATCCAGTTCGGCAGGTGAACTGCCAGGGGTTTAAATCTCCCTGGTAACATGGAACAGAACTCCTGGGATGAACCAGCACCAACAATCAGGGGATTGAGGAAGTCTTTTTGACAAAAAGGGGGAAGAGAGAAATGAGACAAAATAAAATTTCAGTGACTAAGAAATTTAAAACAGAATTGATTCTGGAGGTTTTTCTTATGCATAGATATCCCTTTTTAGTTTATGGTATATTGGAGTGGCTGAAGGGAAGTACCTGAAACTGTTGAGCTGTGTTCCAGTTGTCTTGATTCTTGAAGACAATTGTATAAAGATATAACTTTTACAACGTGTCATTGTGAAAACCTTGTGTCTGATGCTCCATTTATCCAGGGTATGAACATATGAGTAAAAAAAATTGATAAAAAATAAGTAAATAATAAGATGGATAAGGGGTAAAATAAATTGTGTAGATAGAAATACTGGTGGTCAATGAGAAGGAGGGGTAAGGGATATAGGTGTATGAGTTTTTTTCTTTTTTTTTATTTATTTTCCTGGAGTAATGCTAATGTTCTAAAAATGATCATGATAAATATACAACTATGTGATGGTATTATAGCCACTGATTGTACACCATGTATGGACTGTACGTGTATGAAGATTTCTCGATAAAAATATTTTCAAAAACAGTAAATAGGCCCAAGGGACTCTTTCTAAGAACATTAATTAAAATGACTTTAATATTTTCCTATAACTATTTTTGCATTCCTTAAAAGTTTTTAAGAGCGTGTCTTGTTTGTATAGTGTTTTAAAAATAAAAATACAAAGATAAAATGGCTAGAAATAAAGAGGAAAAGGATCTTCAAGGGAAAAGCAGTTTAATGGTATCTACTGAATGAAGAGAAAGCAGGCTGCCTGTTGAGACCAAACGCCAAGGTTCATCAAGGTCTGAGCAGAGGTCTGGGTTTGAGCTGCAAAAACGCCCCTGCCTATTCTCCCATAGCTCCTTTTCCATCCCCCTGAGCTCTCTACACTCTTTTCATATCTACGTACTTATATTCTGGTTCTGACACCTCAATTCTTCCCCTCTGTTCTGTTTAAACAAAGCCCATACACCTGTATGAACTCTGAAACCATATTTATAATGGTTGGAATACAGTATCCCAGCCTGATAGGGGATCATCCTTTAATATTATCTTCTGGAGCAATATGTTCAAGGAGCAGAAAGATTAGCACAAAAATACACAGAATAGCAAGTTGACCTGAGTCTTCTGCCCTCCCCTGAAATCCTGTTTGCTCTAGGCAATTTGAAAGACATTAAGAAAGAAGATGAGGAAAAGAGACTACCAACTGAAAGTAGTTTGGAAGCAAAGCCCAAGATGTGAGAGCTAGGAAGAATTTCACAACTTTAGGTACATTGTATCAATGGTCTCATTTTTTCACCCTCTACCAATCCTTTGCCATATGACTTTGCAGTTTCTCCCGTGAACTAGACAAGATATTTCACCACTCCTTGCTTTTGGAATTGCCAAATAATTTGCTTTGGATAATAGATGTTACCAGAAGTGTCATGAGCAAAGGCTTAAAAACTCTAGTACTGTTGGGCCTGCCCTTTTCCATCTCTGACACAGGATGAGCAGAACATGCCTATGCTGTCCCATAGGTCCAAGTAGGAAAATTAGAAACAGGTAGAACACCCAGGCTACAGATGTGTGAGCTAAGAAAAGCATATTGCTCAGTGCTACTGGGATTGCTGGGTTGATTGCTACACATCTTTTTTTGTGGCCATAAATGAACTGACACAGAACTCAACAACTTTAACCCTTTCAACCTAGAGAGGAGAAAACTGAGGCCCCCAATTTGGAATGGAAATACCCAAGATAGTGGTAGGACTGGAATTTAGACCTTGAAACAGATCCTTGAAGCTCTAGGCTTTATTCTGGACTCAGATACTTGCTGGCTGTGTGGACTTTGGAAAGCCAGTCATTTCTCTGAGTCTCAGTGCTTCATTTGTAAATGGGGGCAATATATACCCTGCATATAAACCCTACATAACTAAATTGTGAGGCCTAAATAACATACTCAGTGTAAAAACGCTGTGTGAAATGGGGGATAAAAAGCTAACCATGTTTTCAGTGCTTAGTGTATACCAAGCACATGATTAAAGCTTTATTTATATGAAGTCATTTTGTTTCATTTAGTCCTAGTAACCCACTGTGGTAGTTAGATTCAGGTGTCAACTTGGTTAGGTGAAGGTGCCTAGTTCTATTGCTGTGGACATGAGCCAATGACAGGTGAACTTCATCTGTTCCTGATTATACCTGCAGTCAGCTAGGAGGAATACCTGCTGCAATGAATGATGTTTGATTTAATTGGCTGGTGCTTAAATGAGGGCTCAACGTAGCACAGCCCAAGCAGCTCAGCATACCTCATCTCAGCACTCGCAGCTCAGACCAGGCCTTTGGAGATGCAGAAAGGAATCACCCTGGCGAAAGTTGTTGGAACCCAGAGCCCTGGAGAGAAGGCCAGCAGAGACCACCCGGTGCCTTCCCATATGAGAAAGAACCTCAGTGGAAAGTTGGCTGCCTTTCCTCTGAAGAACTACACGTCAACTAAATAAATCCCCTTTTATTGAAAGCCAATCCATCTCTGGTGTGTTGCATTCCAGCACCTAGCAAATCAGAACACCCATAGTTTGTTAAGCTGCTAGAATGCAATATACCAGAAATGGAACAGCTTTTATAAAGAGAATTTAACAACATACAAGTTTGCAGTTCTAAGGAATTGAAAGTGTCCAAATTAAGGTACCAACAAGAGGTTACCTTCACTCGAGAAAGGCTGATGGCATTTTTGAACATCTCTGTCAGTTGGGAAGGCACATGGATGGCATCTGCTGGTCCCTTACTTCTGGCCTCCTTTGCTTTCAGCCTCTAGTCATGTGGAAGTCCCCCATTTTGCTTCTCTGGGGCTGGCTTTTATCTCCTGGCTTCCCTTGGTTCTCTCCTGGTTCTGGCTTACTTAACGTCTTATGGGAAGCCACATGGCAATGTCTGCTGGGCTCCAAGCATCTCCAAACACCATGTCTCTGTTCTCCAAGTGTCAGCATCCATGTCAGCTCTGCTCTGAGCTCAGTCCAAAATGTCTCATCTTTTAAAGGACTCCAGTAAACTAATGAAAACCCACCTGGAGTGGGTGGAGTCACATATCCATCTAATCAACAGGTCGCACCACAACTGGGCATCCGTGGAGATAATCTAATCAACGGTATCCCCCTATAATGCTGAATCAGGATTAAAAGAAAGGGCTGACCCCAAAGAAATGATCAGGATTAAAACATGACTTTTCTGGGGTACATAACAGCTTCAAACCAGCACAAACACCTAAATGATGTAGGTGTTCATTTATTTGTTCTTTCCACTGGTGATTGTGTGCTTATCCAGACCCAGAGCCTGTACACATTTAAAGAATGAGCTAATTGAGGTTCAGGGAACTTCAGTAACTTGTCCAGGTAATTTAACCCAACTGCATTTGGCATGTTTTCATTAATAAGCAGGTGATTTATTGACTGTAGCTTAAAAGAACTGTTAACACTGCTAAATGAATACATTTCTCCATTTGGTCACTCAAAAACAATCTGAAAATTATTCAAATTAGAATGTCTGCTTCTATATCTTTAAACCAGGGCTTATAATAGAAACGTCTTTGTTTTTACTATCCAATGTGTCTTGATATTTACTCCCTGCCACCACTCTTTGCAGTCATGCTGTTCTCTAAATACAACTCTGTCCCACCTGCTTTGGAAGATAAATGCACAACTCTGGCAGGTGCTACGGAAGGCATAATGTGCATTTCAAACATGGTCTATATTTTGATTCAAACAACACCAAACCCACTAAAAATATGATCCTTAGATGTGACTTTTCTGAATGAGGACTGCCTATATTTTAAGTTGTCCCATAAGATATGTCAAAATGAAATGCATCAAACCATGCCCTTCAAATTTGGAAAATATCATGATAAGGTAAAAGCAGCATTTATTTTCATCAATAAATATCATTTGCAAAAATATGAAAGCAAGGATCTAAGTTTCTGGGAATGCTTAGCCACACAGAGTCTTGCTTTGAACATTTTAAAAAAGCCACAAAAAAGACTGAAAATTGTATGAGGGCAAATAAACTTCTTAATTTTTTCTCAGCTTCAAGAGTATTGAGTTAAAATTTCCTTGGCTTTCTAATTGCATGCTGGTTTTGCATATGAGAATTTCTAGGGCAAAATATTATGCAATTCCTTAGAGTTTTCAGGCATTTCTGTTAATCCAGATTAAAGTAAATCAATCCGAGTGAGAAGGATCAAAATAATCTACTTTTATTTCACCTCAAAATCTCTCTCCCAGTAAAATGTATTTTAAATAGGTTCTGCTAGTAGGCCTTAAAACTTAAAATATTCCAGAGAAAATGGGGAATGATGCTGAAGGATTATGATGGACCCTGTTAGAATCTGAGATGACTTGCTCCCAGATAGGTTTCATTCTGATGACTTTCACAGCAGTTGTTACCAGACAAAGGTAGTGGATTCTTGACCAATGTGGTCAAATGACTAATTCCTGAGCTACCAGGTTTATTTCAAAGGCAGGAAAAGATTATGGCTAGGATGAAACAGGAGATTAGAAGGGCTATCAGCCAAAAAAATCTATCTCCCTGAACTGCAGTAATTCTGATCGTTTTATAGTGTCAAAAGATGGTTTTACGATAATGAGCACAATGGCCCCAGATGATGGAATTAGAGGGGATCTAATTGTTGAGCACGTGCAGATTGATTACATGCTCGGTCACAGAATGTATTTAAGAATATGGCCACAGTAATATGATGATGGGCATGATTTTTAGTATTATAATGAGGTATAAGTGACTTATATGTTAAAGTCTAGGCTATTGTGCATGCCAGGCCCATTTTGCTAAGATCCAGTCTTGGTTATCAAGTATAACCTGGGACTTGGGATGGGTTAGTTCTGGGCTGACCCAAGACCCTTCATTATATGTCTTAGGGTCATATTATGCCTTAGTGATTGCAAGACTCTAAAGTAAAAAAAACAAGTTGGATAAAGGGGACAAGTGAAGGTTTTTACAATCACAAGGGCACGAGATAAAGGCTATACAATCACTATCAGAGATAAAGGCAGTTGTATTACAATTCAAATATTTCAGGTATTTCCCTCTGTCTACTCTAATATATCAGAAGGTAAAAAGGAACATCTATATAATGTGTCGCCTCTCTCTAAACCCAACTCTGCAAGTGGGACATGTCATCTAGGGGTAAAAGTTTCCCTGGTAGTGTAGGAGATGATACCCAGGGATGATCCTTGCCCTGGCACCCTGGGATCGACAAGGCCATCCTGACCAAAAGGGAGAAAAGAAGTATAACAAATAGAGTATCAGTGGCTGAGAGAGTTCAAATAGAGTCGAGAGGCTACTCTGGAGGTCACTCTTATGCAAGCTTTAGTTAGACATTGCTATCTATGATAGTTTGCCCAACACCAACCAAAACCGTTTCTGCCAATCCTAAATAACACCTAGGGAATTACATGAGATTCTACAAAGGTTCCATGCACTAGGGTTACTTTTCAGAAAACTACAACCTCCAGATGGGTCCCTAGACCAGATAAAGTACTGAAATGCAGAGGGGCCAGCCTCTCCAGAACATCAACTATCCCATGTAATCGACAGTCCCATCCAACATGAAAAAGTTAGAATGGCCATAGCCCAAATACCCCTGAAGAGTAGGAGAAAGATCAAAGTTGACGGTGGAGTTATACAGAGAATGTAGGGTTTAACAAATGAGTATGACTGCTGAATCATTATATTGATTTTTCTTTTAGTCTCCAGTGTCTTGGAGCAGGTAGCAGTAAAAACCTAAAATTGTGGAACGGTAACCCTTACCAAATTTTGTTCTACAGCTAATTTGTTGTTGTGTGCTTTGAAATTTATCGCTTTTTGGTATATATGTTATTTTTCACAAAAAAGAAAAAAAGTCGATTGTAATGATAAATGATAAATGATAATGATAAATGCACTGTGAACCATCGATTGTACACTTTGGATGATTACATGGTATGTGAATATATAATATGCATCAATAAAAAAAAGAATATCTATATAGTGATTCAGTAGTCATAATCATCCCTTAAATCCTAACTTCTCGGTTGTACCCTGAGTCAGAAGTTTCCATAATCAGGGGAAAACAGTGAGGGCTTTATCTTTAACTCTCTGTTAAGCTTTGTAGGCCATTTATTTCTCTATTCCTGAACAGAAATCTTCTTAGTTTCTGAATAAACATCGACTGTGCTTAAGAATTTTGCAAACATATCACATATTTTCACTTCTTGAAATATTTATAATTCATATTTTGGAAAGATCTTAGATAACTTGCTTAATAGTAATAATTAACTAGCTTAATAGCAGTAGATAGCTAGGTGACTAATGTATACACACACCCATGCATACAATGTACCTAAAGTGGCAGGTCAGTACTCCAGTTCATGAAGGAAATTTTAACTAAAAGTCTCCTTTATCAGCTAAAATGTACATTACTTTCAGTAAGGAAAACATTACATATACCGCGGAAGATGAATATGACTTCATGTTGGAATTATCCTATGTTCTGCCTTTCAACTTAGAAATAATGCTATAGTACTTAACAGTGACTGCATCAGATTTAAATTGTAATTTACATTCACCAATAAAAGTGTTTTTGAAAAATATTTCCAGTGGAACTCATCTATGGGCCATAAAGTAAGTTTTGTGTTTGTTAATTTTAATCTTTCCCTGAATCAATTTCCCTTTTATTGTGGGGTAAGGAAGAGAAATAGGCAAAGCATGGACTGTCATATCTTTTTCTGTGAGCTTCTGATTGAAGATAATAAAGGAGAACATCTATACCAATATATCTTCTCCACTAGCAAAGTGTTTATGTCAGTATCGATGTGGTGGCATAACATTTTGAAATATCAGCAGAGGTTTCTGTCTCTTAATTTTTTTTTTGTCCCATTCAGACACCTAAACTGTGGGATATTTATGACTTGATGAAAATGATTTTGCAGCAGAAAGTAGAGAAAAGCCAGCTGAGATTCTGAAGCCCAAATCCAGGGCATGTATAGATTGGGAAGACTGGGAGAGTTAGAGGAAAGTTTCTTACCACTCTGTCCCCCATCATGGTAGCCAAGCTTTTTCTTAGTTCGGTGGGGGTAAAGGAAGAGGAGTGTGGTAGTTTGAAGCTGTTATATGTCCCAGAAAAGGCCATGTTCTTTTAATTCATTCCTGTGGGCACAGACTTATAGTAGGTGGGAACTTCTGATTAGTTTCTTCAAGTGAGATGTGGCCCACCTCATTAAAGTGAATCTTAATCCTCTTACTGGAGTCCTTTATCAGATGATAAAATACATACAGAAGCTAAGAGATGAATTCAGAGAAGCTCACACACACACACAAAAGAGCCCCTCAAGAAGCTGAGAGAGAGGAAGCTACTAAAGCCAAAAGCGGAAATCAACAAAACCTGGGAGAGAAGGACCAGGAGACATGGGCCATTGCCTTCCCATGTGACAGAGGTGTCCAGGATGCCAGCAGCCTGTCTTCAAAGTCTAAGTATCATTCTCTTGATGCCCTGAGTTGGATATTTTCCTGGCCTAAGAATGTAAATTGTAATTTAATAAATTCCCATTGTATAAGCCAACCCATTTCTGGTTGCATTCCAGGAGCTCTGGCAAACCAAAACAGGGAGTGAAAAATAAAGAATAATTAGAACATATGGTTTCCTGAATAATGTGGATCCTGCCCTCAGTAGGCTAACTCATTGAGGCAGGGAAAACTGAAACCCTATATGGTTTGGGATGATGAATGAATCATCTGGAGACTGCTAAATCTTTATCTAGTTGCCTTTAATTTATTTATTTTTGCATGGTCAGGCTCTGGGAAACAAATCCAGGTCTCCGGTATGGCAGGCAAGAACTCTGCCACTGAGCCACCATTGTCCTCTAATTGTTCTTTAAAACAATTTGGAAAAAGGCCAAGTGTTCTTAAAAAAAACCCACTCTTCCTGATGCCACCATAAAATTGAGATGGTTTATATGCAACACCGAGGAAAGATGACATGCGAGGGCTCGGCTTTCAGCCTGAGCTGCAGCTAGCATAGGTCTTAGCCATGGAGGCATGAGTTCACCAACTGGAGGGGAATGGGGGGAGAAGAAGAGTCCATTTGTGGCTTTTATGAAGACTTTGCAGTTGTCCAAGCCCTGCCTTGGTGTGGTAGTGGAGTTTTAATTTTATGAGAAGGAGAGAAGCAGGTGTAAATCCTCAAGCACAAAGGGGAAATTTGCATTTTAAAGTGAGTGGTAGGCAACAAACACAAAACTGACATACTTGGTGTCACTGCTAGACAGGTCTGGGTTATGCCTCCCTTGGGGGTGATGTACAGGCTGAAAAGTGCCTGACAACCAGGAATGCACTGATTACTTATGCTAATGCTGGGCAAGACATCTGAGTTCACTGCTTCTGAGAAGCTGTTGTAAACAGTACGGTTGGTTGCTGTTCATAAAGCACAGCTGTGCAAAATAACCCACAGAACCTGATAAAAGTTTGGGAAGCTAAAAAAGAACAATGATATATTTTCTCAATCTGTACTTTGTAAATAGTGCCTGTGTGTCTAAAAAGGAATCCAAATGGCTAAGAACAATTTTAAGTGGCGCAAATATAACTAGACTGTGGTTCTCCATATATATCGAATGATCAACCTCTCACCTATGGGAGGGACTAAGTATGGTGGGACATCTAATAAATGGTCTATGTGTTTACAGCCTAGGACCACCTCATGTTAGGAGTGGTATTTGAAACACACACAGTAAGGGAGGTGGCCTACAGTTGTTGCAAAGAAATTGGGAACAGGGAATGTTTGGGGTTGGATTTAAAGATGTGGATATCTGCTGCTCTCCTAGCAGAAGAGCTCAGCCTTGGGAAAATGGGAACTTGGATCTTTCAGTATTCTATTCTGTCATTTGGGAAAATAAGTAAGAGGTCTTTCTCAATCTCTGCAGCGCTTTTTTTGGCATTGGTATTAAAATGTTTACCAATTTTGTTCTCCAAGGGAAAACAAAGACCGAATTGTAGTGCATGCTGATGTCCCACATCTACATACTCCCCACCATGTCTGATTTCAAGCTACCAACTTGATGACACTGAAATGTGAAATTGGAAAGGGATGAGCACAATCAACTCTTCCAAACCAGCCAACTCAAGCACACCACTGCCTTTTAGCCCTGAGTACTAGCAAAAAAACAACAGGACATTTAGACATCTAGAAATAATAACAATAATAATAATAATAATAGTATATGCTGAGGATCTTGCTCCTAACAATGAGACTTTAGACTAAATACATAAAGAGAAGTTTAGGGTATGAATAGTTTAAGAATTAGAACACACATTTATTGACTTATTATATAACACCTTATTGTATAATCCATTAGTACAATTCAAGTGAAGATTCACAGTCTCCCACTTTCACATATTTTGTAAACGACCAAGCTGGAAATAATCAGAGGGTTAACGACTTTCCAAACTCTTCCTCTTGGTTCTGTGCTCAAGAGGCACACCATTAGCTCAAGTAGGAAAGACATCCACCATTCTATTTCCTAAGACACACACCCTCAGAAATGTCCTCTATTATCTTACTCAAAAGCCCACAAATCCTACTTCCCTTGAGGGTGAGCATTTAACTCAGGAAGTTGAACAATATGAAAATTTGCCTATGAGGGACACTGTTACTCAATTAGCAGTCCTTGCAAATTCTTGGGAGATGTTCTGATCTGATTCATTGTGATAAGGAAAGGTAACATTTTTATTTGTTAATTTAGAAGGAGAAAGTTACAGGAAATTTCAATAGCTTGATGCCCTATTGTCTAAAGTGGGAAGACAGGCATAAATAGTCGCCCCTAGGAACAAAAATCAGTAGACATGTTTAATCTTTGGATCCCTAATGTTTACCCTGTGGCTTGAGTAGGGGCACTAGTTTGAAGGAAGGAGAGAGAATTGGAAGGAAGAAGGGAAAGAAGTACTAAGGTCAGGAGGGAGTGAGAGGCACCTGATGTGTTGCATTTTTGAAAAGTAAAAAGGAATGAAAAGACTGTTACACCTGAGCAATGTGGTCTTCCTTGAACATTTACCTAAGTGCTGGTTCCTACAGGCTTCCTAAAATTAGGTGAATATTATTTATAGGTCACCTTGCCCACCCAGCCACAACATCAAATTCCCCTATTCACACCCACTTTTACTAAAGACCCATCAATTAGCATGCTGGACGAAGTGGAACCTAAATCACATCTTTATATTTAACAATTTTAAAGAAATTTGAATATGTATTTGTCTTTCCAACTGCATATACATTATATATGTGTGCTTTCTGTAGAAAGTAAGAGAGATTGTTTTAATCACAGCACATGGCAATAATGAATAAAATGAAAGTGCTAGAATGGGACCCCTTCTTTCAGGTAAGTCAATAAACTCCCCACCGGAAGGGGGACACTCTCTATGGCATCACAGTCATAGATTAGAGGCAGCTTCTCTGATGCAATCATTAATAAAAGGATTTATTTTCCAGTTTCTAATAAAATGCTGTTCCAAGAGGCTTATTATAATCCTCCCACACAGTAACTTTTGATGAGTGGTTTATTTCTCCCATTTGCATAATTTTCATTTGTTATCCAGGAAATAATACTCTCTGAAGTACACCTAGATAACAGTGTAACTTAAGATTGTTAATGGATTTTTCAGCTGTTTTTTTAACTAAATAATTATCCAGAGTTAAATATTTCTCCATTAATAAGTATTCCTTTGCCAGGAAAAGATATTTCTATTATGAATGCTTTTTTTTTCTATTATGAATACTTTTATTATCAAGGAACTTAAGGGCTCCTAAATTCTCGGCACAGCTTGGTGTTATTAGTCAATAAGGTTTCCAAAACCCTCAGTAAACAAACCATACTCTACTGCAACTGTAATCCGCAGTATCAGCTACTTATCAAGTTGCAAAAACTTGTTTTTGGGAGCAGAAGCTGATTTTGACTTTTAAAGTAGAAAATGTCATTTGTTTTTTCATTTGAAATCTGTAAAAAGGCTTTTTTTTTCTCCTTATCTCTTTTTATATGTTGAGAAGAAAAATGACAATTGTCAATAGGCAGTAAGTACTTCAGGAAAAAATAGAATCCCTTGACAAAATAAGCTTCCCCTGGATAAGGGGAGTTGACAGACTAAAGTCATTTTACAGAGTGAAGTTTCCAAAATAAGCCAGAAGAAGACACCCAAGATCTATAGGGTAAGCTGCTATTGAGATAAGGCACAACCCTGTATCTTAGAAAAATGAGACCTGATAGAATCAGGCAGCAGGCAGCAGGATTTACACTTTTAAACTCCTACAGTAGGAACCCCAAGTGCAAACTAGAAGGGTTTTATTTCATTAAAATTTTATTTAATATAATGTCTGAATTTTTTTGTTCATTTTTGTTTTGTTTTGTTTTTTCTGCTACTTACAGGGAGAAACTATGTTTAAACTTACATTCCTGTATGTCAGGAGTGATGAGGAGGACAGCACCAGCCAGTTAGAAAGGACACTGGTGAGAGCAGTGAGCAGGATCCAAGAGGTGGCCTGCTGTACTGGGCATTAAATCTTTAGAGGCTGGTCATGGAGACCTGGGAGATACCTGGTAGAAGCGTAGAGGAGTGAGGTCGTTTGAAGCAGTTATGAACCCCCAGAAAAGGCCATGTTATTTTAATCCATTGCTGTGGGTACAGAGCTATTGTAGGTGGGGCTTTCTGATTAGGTTATTTCACCTGAGGAGTTGTCCCAAGGTGGGTCTTAATCCTTTTACTGGAGTTCTTTATAAGAGGATAAAACACACAGAAGCAGGGATGACACCAAGAGAAGCTCACGGAGAGAAAAGCCCCGAAGAAACTAGGAGAGGACCCATAGAAGCTCAGCCAAGAAGCCACTAGAACTAGAAGCTGAAAGCAACGAAATCTGGGAGCAAAGGACCAGTAGCCACCAGCTATGTGCCTTCCCATGTGACAGGTGTCCAGGATGCCAGCAGCCTGTTTTCAGAGGCCAAGCATGGTCCTATTAATGCATTGACATTTTCACAGCCTAAGAACTTTAAATTGTAAGTTAATAAATCCCCATTGTATAAACCAACCCATTTCTGGTATTTTGCAGCTTTAGCAAATCAAAACAAGGAGATTAGTGAATACACACCAATTTCAGTATTTAACTTATCGGTAAATATTCATTCTATCCCAAATGAATAGAAGCTCCAGGAAATGTTCAATTCTGTTAGCAGTTATTCCTTCTGATACATATCATTCAGGGTCTTTTTGACTAACAGCTACCTACCCTCCCAATTCTTATACACTTTTTTTTCGCATGGGCAGCACCAGGAATCGAACCCAGGTCTCCTGCGTGGCAGGAGAGAACGCTGCCTCAGAACCACCGTCACACAGTCCTTTATACACTCTTTATCATGCAATTTTGCATCCTGCCTGTTCTAGTTTGATAGCTGCTGGAATGCAATATACCAGAAACAAAATGTTTTTTAAAAAGGGAAGTTTACTAAGTTGCTAATTTACAGTTCTAAGGCTGAGAAAATGTCCCAATTAAAACAAGCCTAGAGAAATGTTCAATTTAAGGCATCCAGGGAAAGATACCTTGGTTCAAGAAGGCTGATGAAGTTCAATGTTTCTCTCCCAGCTGGAAGGGTACATGGTGAACATGGCAGTGTCTGCTGGCTTTCTTGTGATTCTACAAAAGGGACTCTCTTCAAAATGTTTCCTCTTTTAAAGGATTTCAGTAAGCAACTCCACCCTCAGTGGGTAGAGACACACCTCCATGGAAACCATGTAATCAAAAGGTACCACTCACAATTGGGTGGGTCACATCTCCATGGGAACAATCAAAATGCTCCCACCCAGCAATACTGAATGAGGATTAAATGACATGGCTTTTCTGGGGTCCACCACAGATTCAAACTGGCACATTGTCATTCAATCATACTTTTAAATACTATACTATATACTTGCATACTTTCCTTTGAATTTATGTTTTAAAAGTTAGCTTAGGCAATGACACAGTTATCAAGAGATGAAAAGTGAACCCCCCCCCCACACACACACACACTCACACACATAGATTGTATTTTCATCCTGGATTTCATCTTTTTCTACACTTAGTTTGCTATTCACTCCATTCTTCATCCTGCAAATGATGACTATTAAAGTCAAAGGAAATGCTTAATCAACTTATCGCATGAGCCAGAAGTATGCTGCCTTATGCAGAAATATATGTAAAAGCAACAAAATTATCAATATATGGGTATTTACAATCCCATCATTCTCCCCACACTACCCTCATCTTACTTATAGATTTCAGTCAGCATTTTTCTCCTGTCTTCCATTCTTAGACAGATAAAATAATGGGGTTTATACTTGGAGAATGTCCATGGGGAAAGGAAAAAATGTGAATATTCCTATGTCATAACTTATATTACACACACACACACACTCCCCTTGAATGCAATCATCTTAACTGTGATAGTAACACCTGACAAGGTCTTGTACATCCAGATGCCGAATGTGAACTTCTGAAGGAATGAACAAACGACTGAAGACCACCCAACAAGGAAGCAGGGCTATCTATGAAGATTTTTCATTTACTAGATATCTCTGCCCTTTCCATGTTGTCAGTGTTATATTACACTGTGCAACCAGCCATGGGTGTAAATATGTATCAGAACTAACAAATCACTGTAACAAATCATATCCCTTTAGACTCACAGATGTTCATTACACATTATATTGATGACATTATCTTTTTTTTTTTTTTTTTTTGTAACTGAGCCCCCTAGGCTGGTAGAGTGAGTACAAAACTGGAGGACAAAAAGAGTATTGACAAATTCATTCAGTAAACACTTCTCAATCTTTATATTGGCTGACAATAAATCACCTTTGTGTTGAGAAATACGTAATGATGAACGCATCAGGCACTAAATTTTAGGAATTTCCAGGTCATTACAGATACTAGACAAGTAAACAGGATTATAATACAGTAAAGATAAGTTCCAACATAAAGCAAATAGTCTGGGGTGTGACCTATAGAGGCAGCACAGGACGGCAGCCATGGAAAAGCAGGGGATAAATACCTAGGAAAAGCTTTCTGGAAGGCTGAAGCTGAGCTCGGTACCAGTGAACTTCTCAAAGGACGTTGGAGGTCAGAGACTGTTTAACACATAAAGGGATCAGGTTATCAGGACAGGAGCATCTGACTGACTCTGAGTTCTGCAGTTTACTAACTACAGGAACTGGGCAGACTGCTTTGCTTGTAAGTATCTACTTATTCATCAGCAGCCTTAGAAGCTGTAATGATTAAATAAGACTGTACATACGGAGCATATGTCTGGAGAAAGAGTGAGAGAATGAGAGGGTGAAAGAGAAAAAACACTTAGCAGCATGCAAGTATTCAATAAATTGCATTTTTATCTGCATGATCATAGTGATGTATTCAGGAGACATTTTTGTCTCAGTACTTATGGATTAAAAACGGTTCAAGTTAGGGAATAATAATCAAAGCTGACAAGAGAGCTGAGGGTTGAAGAAATTTGTGGTAGGAATGACTAGTTCTTGCAAGTTGTGGTTTCCAGAAGCAGATGCTGAGCTAGAGTTTGGAGTTCGAGAGGCTCATAAGGAAAAGAAGGAGGAGGAAACAGAGTAGAGCAGAGGAAGACAGTGACCTGTAGGCAAGCCCTATAACATCTCAGCCACCCATGCAGGAGCTCTCAGAGTCACGTCCTATGGGATGAAAAGGCTGGGTCTTTACACCCCCGCCTCACCCAGTCACTGCACATGGACTGCCTCAGTGAAGGAGTGGCCTCAAACAAGTCAGCTCTCTGCAGCTGAAACAGACTCCCAAGGAAACTGCCTGTTGACCCATCTTCCTGCAGCTAGGACCCAGGTCCTTAACCAAAGTGGGTTCTGGGAGGTGCATCTCATGTGTTCCACCATGGCCTCTCCCCCTTCCCTTGTGGGCCAATAAAGAACTGCCCTTTCCAGCATCTCTGAAGGTAGATGAGGCCTGTGACTGTCCATTATGAGGCTTCCATGTCTCTCCTAGACCATATTCACCAAGGAGGTTGCATGTTCCAGATGCTGCAGCAGCAGAACAGTGAAGCATGCACGACTTGCATCATAGAGTGGCTGCATGGAAACCAGTGCCCTGGAGAATAACTGGGGCCTGCTGCTGACTGCAAGGGTGAGAAATGGAGCATGTTAAGTCACTGGGATTTTGAGGTTGCTTGTTATTGTGCTGCCTTATACAATGCTGTACATGAATCTGAAGAGTTCAAGCTTTATCCTAAATGTAATGAGGAATTACTACAGCATCTTAAGGAAGATCAATTTGGTTACAATATGAAAATTAGAGGAAAGTAAATGAGGCTGGAGGCAGACAACTAGTTAGATGGTGTTTGAATGAGATAAATAGGAAAACAAGGAAGAATTATTTGGGTTTATAAAGGGAACAAATTGAAGCTACAGTTAAGGGTTATCTAAGAGCAGCTAATATTTGCTATGCTATGGCCATTCTGCTGATTACTTTTCATGCATTGCCCCGTTTAATAGCCCAAACCAAAATGAACTGAAGCAGATACCATCATTAATACCATTTTGCTGATGAAAAAACTGAGGCCACAGAGATTAAGAAATTTACCCACTGTCATTCAACTAGTAAATGCCAGAGTTGAGATTCAAACCCTTCCTCTTTCACTCCAGGACCCACATCATAATTCTTGCACAACTACTTGATAAATTCTTAAATTGCGTATCTCATTTGTATCCAGCTCAGCCCAGTTCCTCCAGGTGACTTCTAGCTTCTTGAGCTTAGTTATATTCAGTTCAGTGAAATCAGGGAATTCTGATGTCAGTTCTCTCTCTCTTTTTTTTTCTTGTATGCTGCATGGCGGGGTCACATTTCATTATTTTTCCATGCAACTATCCCGTTATTGTAGCACCATTTGTTGAATTTTTGTTTGTTTTCTGTTTCTTGTTTGTGTGTTTGGGAATTGAACCCAGGTCACCTGCATGGCAGGTGAGAATTCTAAACTACCCTTGCATTCCCGTGTGTTGATTCTTCTCGGCTCCACTCCATTCTATCTCCTTTCCTAATCCCAGGTAGAAAGTACCCCTTATTTCCTACATTTTCTGCAGGGCTCACTCTGAAATTGTCATCTGACATTTTCCACTTTCTACTCTTAGGCAGTGCATATAGTATTTCTTCAAAGACTACAGCAAGACAAGATCCACGTCTGCTTCAACTACTTTGAAAAAATTTTCCTCAGAAAGCACCCATAAGTGTGGTCATTCGTGATCGAAGAACAAAGTTAAGTATCTGATGGCAGAAATCTTCTTAGACAAAGAATTCTCTTGCGTAACCAAAGAACTAGCAGAAAACAATATGCTGCAGAGCATGTAATGAAAGGATGAAATCTGGGAGGGCTGAAGTGTTCTGACAAGGAAATTGAAACGGATTTGGAAACCTATCTATCTGTGTGGGGATAGGGAATATGAGGTGGGAAGGAGAATCCTTGAGGTAGAGAAAGGCCCAGGGAAATATATCTGTAGAAAGGAGGGGCTGAAAAGGAAAGACAGAGCTACAAAGCAGGAAGCCAGCCAGCCTCTGGAGGAAAGTAAATGTATGAATAATTTCCTATAGCAGGAATGGTTGAGGGAATTTAGAAAAAAAAAAGGATATGCAATAGCAAATTTATTGGCTCGGGTGTACTTCATTATAAAACCCCATTTTATTGCACTTGGTTCATTTCATGGATAAGAGTCTCTCATGCATAATTGGATTTTTTCAATTGAATTTTGTGGAAATCAAATAAAGGCGACTGTAATCCATTTGGGTCACTCTGGTTCAGGAAAAAAATCACGAAAGGCAAGAATTCAGAGAAAGGACAGAATATCAGAGTAAGTATGAGGAATGCTGGGTTTCCCACCATGGGTGAAATGAGTTGGCACCCCAACCACTTATATTTGATTATCAAAAGATTAGAAAATCTTATAAAATGGAATACTTGGGAGAGGGCAAGAAAGATGGAAGACTCTGAGATGGTAGTATAGATTGGAGATAAGTGTGGAGTTTTTCTGTATGGATGTGTGTGTGTGTGCGTGTGTGTAGTTTTACACAAAGGAAAGAGCAAAGATATTGATTGGTCAAGTGAATTGTGTGGAAGGTAGAGGAAAATTCTATCCCTTTTGTCCTGGTGCTAGGCAGAGAACATGTGGAAAGATTGGGGTGGCTGTATCTTAGACATTTCTCTTTATGCCTCTCTGCCACCTCTTTTCTAAGTAACCACTATGTGTTCCTCAGTTGCCTGCTTTCTGAGCCACTGTCTGGGGAGTGGATAGTAGACTGAAGAAAAATTTTAGGGCTCCTCTAACAGTAGTCATACCTGAGATGTTTGAGATACTTGAGATCATTTAAATGGAGGTTATTTTGCACCTGCAACTTACAAAGAAAACATGGTCTTTTCACATCTACCAAATATGCAACAGATTTTTTAATAAGAATATATGTTCTCTTGATTTCTGCGCCTCCTTTCCCAATCTAACTTTCCAAGCTGAGTTGTTTCCACTTATGTGACAAGTACTGAATATATGCTATTATGCTAATAAAGCTAATCCAGAAAATGAAAAGGGAATAATTCTTCCAACTAGAAATGGAAAACAGGACTGTATCACAGCAGCTAGCACATTTTGATTCAGTGTTCAAAACTCAGGATCAATAGTAGCAGAGCCAGGCTCTATGTACTCACCTTCTATATTATAGGCCAACAGGCTTCTGAAACATGTTAAATAAAGTGAACACTAGATTTACCAATAATGAGATATTGTTATGAAATATCTTTTTAAAAGTCATCTGTCATCTGTTTTGCTTTGCTGGCAGAACCCAAACTTTATCTAGGAATTCCACGCTCATGGGGCTTCCCTATCCCAAGGGGTAAATGTTTGGTAGTCTCTTTCAATCATTACGATTCTAACCTCCTCATCAGTGATCTGTTAGATATGGTCATGTGACAAAAATGAGACAAAAGGGAAAACCTAGTAAGAGTTTTTTGGGATAGTTCCCTTATAATTTAAAAAAGGGAAATAAGACAAAGGACTTACTGGTTCCTGCCTTTGGATACTTCTATGTGAGTCCCTGATGCTAGCAGGTTCTGTTTTTTTTGTGACCAACAAGGAGGAAGCCAAGAGACTTGCAGAGAAACTGACTTAGAGCCCGCAGATCATGGAGCCACTGAGTTAATCTGGACAGCCTACCTCTGGACTTACTGGTATGTGAGGCAGTGCATTGTTCTCATTGTTTAAGAAATTTTTTATTTATTCCTTTACCTTCAGCTAGAGGATTTGAACTAAGGTAAGCATCTGTAGTGTTATTAGCAGTGAAAGAGGTAGGTTATAATCTATGAAAGGGAGTAAGGGAAGCTCCCCAAATATTCAAGGAAGAGAAGTTTCTCTCCCAGATATGGAAGCTGTCCCAGTGAAAATATTAAAGTCTTACATTCCAGCATTTGGGAAAGCAATTTTTCCCTACTTAGACCTCACCTCAGACTTTCACATTCTCAGGTTTTCTTCTCATATTTAAGACATCCTTTGTTTCTAGAGCTTTCAACATCACAGCTTTTTTTTCCCTCACTTCTTGCTATGACCCTTAAATATTTCACTACTCCACTTACCCCGTTAGATGAAGAGTGTTATTGGCTCTGAATGGCGGTTAGTGACTGTTAAAGAACTGACTATAGAAATTCAGCCTTTCATTAGCGACTGGTGTTAGGTCCGGGGAACCAGGAAAGACACTGCAACTGGAGCTGTGAAGGCTGTGTCACCCCTCCCAACATGGCTTCTGGAACCGCCCCTTCCAGATACCTGACTTCCGGAACTGATGAACCGTCCCTTCCGACCACCTGACTTCCGGAGAACCGCCCCTTCCAACCACCTGACTTCCGGAGAACCGCCCCTTCCGAATGTCACCTGACCCCCTTGCTTAAAAACCTCCCACGCCGTCACCCAGGCACTGACTCACCTCCCTCCATCTTGGGTTCAGTGGGCTCAGCCGGGCAGCGCAGAAATAAACCTGCCCGCATTAATTTCCTGGTCTGCTGTCCTTCTTTCTCACCATTTCGCCTCCTAAACCTCTCATCTGGTATGCAATCTTGTGGCATCCAAAGATTCTGTGTTCTGCAGAGCAAAGGACTGACCGTAAGTGTCTCTGTGGCTGCAGACCTTTCATGCACAACAGTTATTTTGAACAGAAGACCCAGCTCCCAGAATTCTCAGATGTCTTTAGTTTCCACATTCTCTTTAGTGGCTCACAGGAAACCATTCTCTTCAGCAGGAGAAAATTTTTGTATGTTCTCATCCTAAAATAAAGACAAAGCAGCTTCAATTAGCATAACCTTTCAAAAATGCTTTCTTTTCAATTTCATTTTGCAGTAGCCATTTAATGAAGGCATGATATTCTTGAAATGTCAATGAAAAATCATGGTCCGAACTACAGCAATAACAACACAGAAACCACAGAATGTTTACCAAATCTTAACTTTAGGGCGGCTGCCGTGGCTCAGCAGGCAGAGCTCCGACCTGCCGTGCTGGAGGTCTGGAGTTCGATCCCTGGTGCCTCCTGCCCACATGCAAATTAAAAAAAAAAAAAAAACTTAACTTTAACTGAATCTTATCTTGCTGAATTTTTTCTTTTCATTCTAATTTTTTCTCTCTCTTTTTTTTTTGCAGGGGGAGGTGCATGGTCTGGGAATCTGACCTGGGTCTCCCACACGCAAGGTGAGCATTCTACCACTGAACCATCTGTGCATCCATCTTTTCATTCTAATTTGAACGCTAAAACATAGACATTGGTGATATCAATACATTCTCTTAAAGTCACTTATATTTCTCAAAAGGAAAGCTGATATGAAATGCGAGTTAATTCCTCCACTCGAGGTTTGGATCTTCTCACCTTCTCAAAGAATTCCCTCAACAATTCTCCCTCTTTCTTCCATCAAAATGTCTCCATTTTTGATGAAATTTTGATATCAGCATACATACAAGGACAACCATCTTCTTTCTCCAAAACAAAACAAATAAGATATGCTTTGACCTCATCAACCCTACCACACTGCCCCTTTTCCCTCTTCCCAATTCGTTCTTGACAAACTTAGAGCCCATCTTGGACGATCTTATAAATTCACCCCAATCAAGTTTCCATCTGCTCCACCCCAGAGAGAAATCTTAAGGTCACAGGACAATTTTCTCCATGGCCACTACTCTTTCCAATCTTAACAAGACCTTTCAATTGCTTTCAGCACACTTGGTCACCTTTCCTTTTAAAACTCATCTTTTTGTGTCTAAGAACCCCACACTTTTCTGGCTTGTGTCTACATCATCAGCTGTTTCATCTTAGTCTTTTTTTGCTGGTTTCTCTTACCCTGATGGTTCACTCAGTTTCATGAACTCTCATACATTTCTGGTGAGAGTGTTTAACAGCACAACCATAGAAAAATTTAGTAGCATATTATAAAGTTGAACACACACTTATCATGCATACTTATAATTCCACTATTAGTTATCTTCTCCAAATATGCTTTCTCTGTAAGTGACATTATCCAGGTTTATGGCATTAAATATAATCTCTTCACCATGACTTCTAAATCTATACCTTAAGATCCAAGATTGCCAGATTCATATATCCAATGCCCTGCTTGAGATAGGTTCACAGGTGTTTTAATAAGCATCTCAAAATTAACACAACCCAAAACAGAACTCTTTGCTCTCCATATAAACCAACCATTAAAGCAACTTCAATATCAGATTTACTCTTATAAATAAACAATTCCATCCAGTTTCTTAAACCAAAGTCTAGGAGTATTCTTTGATTTCTCACTATCAAAAATCTCTAACCCCAGCATACCAATCCAAATCATCAACATAATATATCAGTTTACCTTCAAAACATATATTAAATTTGTTTTCTTTTTCTCCATTTCTATTATAAAGATCATTGCTCCCCCAAGTTCTTCAGTACCACCTTAGCTAGCCTCCCTGCTTCCATTCTTGTCCCGCCATATCTGTTTTTCTCTTTTTTCCTTTTTTAAGTTAAGTTCATTGAATTATAGCTAATATAACTTATATGAAATAAAAAGCACTCCTTTTAAGTTTACATTAAGTTTAAGTGAAATTTGATGATTTTGTCAAATGTGTACATCCATATCATCATCACCTTAATCAAGATATTTCCATCACCACCACCACCACCCCCACGCACACATACACACACAAATTTCCTTTGTAGCCCTTTGCATTGTACCCTCTTTCACTTTTGGTCAAGGCTGATGTACTTTCTGTTACAATAGAGCAGGTTTATCTGTTCTAGGGTTATATACCCATGGATTCATTTGTACATGGTCTTTTGTGTCTTAGCTCAGCATATTTTGAGTTTCTCAATGTTGTGTGTATGAGTAGGTTGTTACATTTCTTTGTGGAATAGTGTATCACTGTTTGCATATATGACAATTTCTCTATCCATTCATCTACTAAGGAATATCTGAGTTATTTACAGTTTGAGGCTCTTATGAATAAAGCTACTATTAATATTAGTGAGCAAATCTTTTTGAGGACATATGTTTCCATTTCTTTGGCATAAATAACTAGTAGTGCAATCATAAGCATGCATGATAAGTGTGTGTTCAACTTTATAATATGCTACCAAATTCTTCTATGGTTGCATTGTTAAACACTCTCACCAGAAATGTATGAGAACTCCAGTTTCACATCCTCACCAACACTTGCTATTTCAGTCTTTTTGCTTTTAGCCATTCTGGTAGATGTAAAAAGGTATCTCCTTGTGATTTTAACTTGCACTTCATGGAATGACAAATGATGTTAAACATCATTTCCTCTCCTTAGTAGCCTTTAGAATATTTTCTGTATGACATCCTTAGTCAAATTTTTGCCCAAGAGACTTATCTTACTATTATTGACTTGTAATAGTAATTTATGCATTCTGGATTAAAGAAAAAGCAAACCTTATTTTCAGATGTTTGTATTGTGAATAATATCTACTACTTTGTAGTTTGGCTTTTCATTTTCTTGATGATGTCTTTCAAAGAAAAGGAATATATAATTCTGATGAAATCGAATTTATTTTTTTCTTTGACGTTCAGTGAATTTTGTATCCTGTTTTAGAAATCTGTTGCCTCAAAGTCAGAAAGATTTTCTTTAGAACTATTACATTTAAGCATTTTTTAAATCTTTCTATTCTCACTAGGATGATGGTAGAATTCTTGTGATATTAAAGAATGGGATAAAAATATAGGAAATATTGTGGTGATAGACAGTTAAGTAATAGCAGTATTACTTTGGGGGATCTTGTGACATTTGTGGAATCTGATAGCTTTTGAAAATCTATACATTCTTTGTACATTCCAAATAATAAAAAATATTATATCCAACTTTGTTTAAAAGCTTTTCAAAAATCTATGATATGCTTGTCCATTCTAAATAAATGTTAACTTTTTTTACTTAGCATAATAGGTTTTTGATTTTTTTTAATTAAAGAAGTTGTAGGTTTATAGAAAAATCATGTAAAAACACAATGTTCCCATGTACACTCTATTGTGGACACTTTGCATTAGTGTGGTACCTTTGTTACAATTGGTGAAATAATATTGAAATGCTATTAACTATAGTCCATAGTTTACATTAGGCACATTTTCCCCATATCCCACCCTATTATTAACACCTTGTAATAGTCTGATACATTTGTTATAATTTATGAAAG